>VWZL01003005.1:42319-76100 GCA_013396915.1 Stercorarius parasiticus | reverse complement strand
AAAAAAAAAAAAAGACATCTTTCAGCTGAACTTCAGCTGCAGTTCTTGGCCTGAATTCGGAGTTTCTAGCAAACTGACAATGAAATAATTCATTCATTAACCCCCCCCCNNAGAAGCACGTTGGCAGGGACCTCGCGGCACCCGCGGGAGATGCAGCTCCGCGTGGCTGCACGGGCAGCACCCGGCGGCCGCTGCGTCCTCCCCCGGCCCCGGCAAATCCCTCACCAGCTGCCTGCAAAGGCCTTGTGATTTAAGCAGCGAGGAGGTAGGAAACTCAGCCTTAAGAGCAGCATATTTGCAGTGCCCCCACGCTGGAAATGCAAAGTGCGGTACTCCGTAGCAACACTGTTAACCATTTTTAAAAGCCTGGGAAGCTGTAGTTGAAAACAGGCTTTGTCTTTCAAAATTGACTCCTGGGAAAACTATCGAAATGTAATTCCTTCCCAGATATCCTGCCTTTCACTTTTTGTGGAGTGCTTCCCGATTTTTGCTTTCTTTCCTTTTTTTACCCCTATAGGAAATTCATCGTTCCATTATATTTTCTTTTTCCTAAATAGCAAACAGAAAAGGTAAACCAAACAAAAAAAGAATCACAAAAGCAGAAAAGAATCATTGAGATTAAATGAGTCCATTTCATACTCTTTGAAACGGTAACAGCTTCAACATTTTAAAATTTTATGTGCAGCCGGGTTTTTGTTATTTTTCATCTAAGTCTAGTACAGAGAAGCTGCTGCTGCTGAAGTTCAGTTGTTAAATCAGGGTGATTATTTTTATTTTTACGAACAGTGCCCAGAAATCAGTGATGAGAAATATCTGTTTTTAACAGGTTTTCTCCAGTGCTGTGACCTTGATTCCTGTCTCCTTAAACCGAACAGAAAAATCGTCCTGAATTTAGTGATAAAGGTTCAGACCTAAATAGCTCCGGTGCCAAATGTATCCCAGAGGAAAACTATATGGCCTCATTTAATAGAGAAAAAGCAAGAAGTCTGGCCAGCAGCTAGAACTTGACTCTTTACCGCCGGCACTTCAGAATAAAAAGCAGCGTGTCAGAGTGTAGGTAGTCTTTAAATATTTGATTAACGCTACTGGGTTGTTGTAATATAAGTTACTGAGGTGATCTGCACCTTTTGAAAACCGGGGTTTGTGAATAGCCCTTCGCGTAACAGCTCTGCTTCAGGCCATCGCACAACTGAGCTTGTGTAACATCAGCTGTGGCATTTTCCCTTTCACACCTACAGGGACGTTTTTTTACCCTACTTCTCAGGCTTTGCTTTCAGTCCCACAAGCAGCACGGCGATGCAGGCAGAAAACAAGCCGGCTGCCTCCTCGCCCAGGAATGCCTGTGACCATCTGCTTTGCTCCATTCAGTGGGTGCGTGTAGGGAGGGGGAGAGCACAAAACACCTTTTAAATCTCTGAAAAAACCTCATTTGGCTTGGTTTTTTGCACGCAGCTGCAGGGCAGAGTTGGCGGCAGCCCGGGCTCCTGACGGGGCCGGATCCCTCCTGGGGCTCCTGGTCCCACCTCTCCTTCCTCAGCAGCCCTATTGCCCTGCCACGGCCTGACTCGCACCAGGAAACAGAAATATTTTAAACAGCAGCATAACCCACAAGTAGGGGGTGTTACAGCCACATTACCTGGCGTAAACGCTGCCTACAACTTGAGTTCAGCAGCTGAGAGCTCCAAGCCGGCTGAAGGCTGCTGAAGATGACTGAGATGGGATTTCACTCGTTGAATATGGGTCTTACATCTGCTTTGCCAGATTGAGGCGATCTAACAAAAAAAAAAAAAACACAAAAAAACCCAAGAAACAGTACATGCACATGCCAAAAAGTAGTGCCGTATCTCTGCGTGGCTGCCACTCTCAGCCTCCCTCCTTCGTCCAACCCACTTGTCCCATCTCCTGCCCTGGGGATGAGGATTTGATGGAAGCCGCTGCCGTTGGGGTTGCTGCGCTGTGCCCCGACGGCTGCAAAATGCTGCGTCCCCAACGCGTTCAGGGCCGGGGCATGATGATGGGGAAACGCCCAGGGCTGAAATAAGCAGCGTTAGAGCTGACGTCAGTCCCAGACAGAGCCACGTTTATCGTCATGCCCCCGCCAACACAACCTGCCTTTGCAGACCGTCCCTGCAAAGCAGCTGACTGCCAAATCCAGGGCGATGGAAAACTTGTCATTGCTTTCCAGGATCAGCAGGCTTAGGAGTAATAACCCACTGACTGGGAAGTGTGTGAGAGAGAGAGAGTGTGTGTGTGTGTGTGTGCGCATGGGGGTGGGGGAAGATACATTTCTGAATAATCTGTTATTTTTGCGCCAGTTGTAGCAACTCCCAAAAGCATTTGGGTATTTCAATAAACCCCGATCTGGAAAGAGAGTTTTTGCAACACAATCATCTTGTACCATAATAACTAAATTTGAAAATAACTATCATCTGCGATAAAGACATTAAAATATCTGTAGTGGAACCATCAGGCTGTGAATGCTGTGGGAGCTCTGCACACACAGAGACACACGCGCGCGATTAACAAAGAAAAAAGAAAGGAGAAAAGCACTGTCACTTCCAAGAAAACCCCCAACCCACCACCTACGCGATGAACTTTTAAGTACAGAATGCAACATCCAATGAATTATTTATGAATTAATTTGCAATGAAGACTTTAGCAGTCAAAGGAAACATAAACTGGCAGCGCAGCCCTGCCTGGGGTGACGGCAGGGGACACGAGCGCGCTGCTCCTGTGGCAAGAAGACATTTAGCAGCACACATGATGAGCTGCACACTAAGAAAGTTTGAGATGAAAATCCAATTCCTAGCGAATGCCAGCCTGGTGTACTAATATCCCGACATACCCTGTGACCCCGTTTGCACCCCGCGGTGGCACGTGCCATCGCTCATCCGGTGCCGGGTGACAAAGAGGAGCGCTTTTTGCTGTGCAGATACCTGCGGTGGCTGTAACGGCGCTGGCAGGAGTCGTCACCCACCGCCTCGCACCTTCCCCCACCGCGCTGGTTTTTAAGCTAAGCTAAAACACAAGTACAGCGAGCTGCTGCTTAAAGGCTAATGACGGGAACAAAGAAATCAGGAGATAGAAAGGCCACATCCTCTTTTTAAATTAATTCTTTATAGCCAGGTTATAAAAGGTGCTGTCCCTGCCCAGCGCTGGAACGGGCTCTGCAGTGAGGGCTCCACACCAGCAGCGGCCCATAGCATGACAGTAAATTAATGAATTAATGCTTTTGTGGGGTTGGGTTTTTTTACCTCCATCTCAGCTGGGCTCCCGGGTTTGACCGAGCCCCAGTCCTGACGCTGGCTGCGCGGCGTGCTCTCCGGCTAACCGGCGGCTGCGCGCCTTATTTCCCTAACACAAACATGGATCACGGGCGTAAACAAACCTGGCTGGATTCCTGGCAAAACTGAGAATTGCATTCGGTGTCTCCTGGGGCAGGGGCGATGCGGGAGCTAGCAGGAGAACCCAAAGCAGAGCGGGCAGGTTGGCCCGGGCTGGGCTGTTCTGGGCTTGCTGCAGCTCCTGCGGCATCGCCGGGCACAAACTGTGCTGGGTCACATTTCCTTGTGCAAACAGAGCAGCGGGACACTTCCCAACATGGGTCCTGGCTTCTATAGATGGATCCTAACGAACATAGTGAATAGCTTATAAATGCTTCAGGACCTTATTTATTTATTTCTGGAGCAACACCAGAGTCCTGCCTGCTTCCAGTGGGGTGGCCGAGGTCGCTGCCCCCCTGAAAGCAGGGTACCGCTGAGCATAGTTTAGCTCCCCTCCCATAATGACTTTTATAATGGTCACTTTTCTTAAGATGCACGCATCTCAGCTCCTCTTAGCCCTGGCTGTGCCTCCGTCCCCAAGCCCGGCGTGGTGGTGCACAGTCCTGACAGCCGTGTGGGGCAGGGGGTTTTTTTTTGGCAGTGCTGCGATGGAAACCCTGTGTGCAGACAGCCAGCGTTTCTCTGTGGGGAGAAAAGCAGCATCGCATCCCCCGGTAAGTCTGACTCACACCTGTGTAGGCTCTGAATGATGAGGTGAAGCCATGATATTTCCCAAAAGCAAGTAAGAAGCTGCCCTTTGCGTTGTTTTTCCACCAGAAAGACTGAAGGGAAAAGCAGAAAGATGCTATGATATATTAAAGACGTTTACATTGTCTGACCTTAGGAACCAGGTGGAAAGACACCTTCGTAGTTCAAACTCCGCTCAGACTTCGGCTGTTTGGAGGATGGTCAGTGTTTCCCTCCCGAGGACAGCAGACCGGGCAGAGCAGCTGAGAACAGCAGAGTCAGGGGATGATTTTCCAGTTTTTTCCTCCTCTTTCTTCCTTTCTCTTTTCACCATTGACTTCTGGACCTGAAGCCTCTTCGACGTGTGCTTGTTGTCCATCAAATCAAATACATGGGTGGGACAAAACTGGCGAGCACAACGTGCCAAGGAGAGACCTGGTTTTTGGCAGTTTCGCAGGACAAGGACGTTGCACATATAACTTGTATCATGGAGAGAGGTCAGAGCGTGATGGGGTGGGGGGTGGATATCAACCAAACTTAAGCCTCATTCATTTTGTTCTTAGTTTTCTCTTTCTGATTTGATTTTTGGACCTCTGTAGAGGAGCACAGTTAGGGAGCTCAGTAGAGACGAGACACCCCAACTCTCCCCCCACTGCCATTTTAGACATACCACTGCTTTGCTCTTTCCTCTTCAAGGAGATGATGGGAGACAGCAAACATGACAGCGGAAATATTGAGAGCTCGGCAACCCTAGAGCAAGTTCAAGCAGTTCCCATTGAAATCAGTGGGCGGCCTGTCACTGATTGTCACCCCCGCTTTTAAAGAGACAAAACAGCTAGCTTAAAATGAAAGGACCAAAGTCTGGCACGATGTGACTGACAGTTCGGCTTCATCTAAACCATAGGCTGATTTGGCTCAGGAGGGTTGATGCGGGCTATGCACTTCCTGAGAAATACAAGACTAAATCAGCCATCAGGGCCAAAACAGGAAAGATAAAACTAAATAAATAATTTAATAATAATCTGAGGGCTTACTGCCCTCAGAAGAATATTTTCATCCCTGCTTTGCAGAGAAATGCAAGGAGGGCCTTAAGACAAGCCTTAGAAGGTGCAGGAATGGAGATGGCAGGCAATTCAATGGCAAAACGATTCATTCAATAAATTACAATGAATTATTTGCAATTAAAAAACATTTATAAGCTGCTAAATTCCATTAACATTGCACGGCCTATATAAAGCGACCCCTAATTGCATATTAAAGAAGGGCCTGTCTTTTTATGTTTTCATCTGACAACATCAAAAACAATTAGTTGAGGAGCACGTTGCCCACACTGGCCCATCCTGCAGCAGGCTGGAAGCTGTGACGCACGTATTACAGCACTTTGGGCTGCAGCACAAATCCGGATGCAACAGGAATAAATGCAGCGTGCTTGGGACCTCTGAGAAACCGGGCTGCTCCGTCAGATGCAGCCATTGTTTTGCCATTGAATTGCCTGGCATCTCCATTCCTGCACCTTCTAAGGCTTGTCTTAAGGCCCTCCTTGCATTTCTCTGCAAAGCAGGGATGAAAATATTCTTCTGAGGGCAGTAAACCCTCAGATTATTATTATTACTAAATTATTTATTTAGTTTTATCTTTCCTGTTTTGGCCCTGATGGCTGTTTTAGTCTTGTAGTGCTGTAACGGCTTTGGCGTCATGGGCACCAGAAGTCACTGCCAGGCGGTCGTAAAGTTGCATGGACTCCAGAAAATAACTGTATCTGACCTGGCTGCAATGACTCCATTTATGGGAGCAGTTGGGACTTGGGGATGTTGTTATTTTACCATTGACAGAATGGAAAGAACAAGCTTCATTGCACACGCCTGACTCTTGCCTTAGGAGGACCTAAAGAGAGACCAGAAATGTTAAATTCACCTCCTACCATCCCAAAGAAATGGAGAATAACCAGTCACTGAGTCCGCGTCACCCAAACACCCGTCAGCCAACTACCAGCCACGTGGTGCTGCGCGGGAGCCCAAGGCACATGGGCGTTGGCACCTGAACAGAAGAGTTAAGAGCCACAATGACGTGCCTATGCTGCAAATCCAGAAATGCTTTGGCAAATCTAGAAGCAATCGCTCTTTGGTCAAATCTAGAAAAGAATACACTCCCCAGAGGATATCACAAGGGAGTGACACTGGAACTATCCCGGCTTACTTGGGTTGGCTCTGTGCTGAGATCAGGTTGTATATGATGTTCTTGTACAATACTCAGTTGGGTGCCATTGGATAAATGGCCAATTCTAAATGATACTTGCTGAACAGCAGAATCAATGAGGCAGTGATTTCCCACCTTGGATTTTTCTATGCCCCTCAGGATTTTTCACTGTTGGAATTTGTCACGTCCACAAGAAATTAAGCATGGCTGCATTGCTCTAGAGCCAATTTCTCTGGCTTTCCTCAATCCCAGAAGCCAAGAGGAGTCTCCTGGGGGAGTTTTCTTGCAGTGGAAAAGACTTAAGAGCTGACAGTTTCCACTGAAAAAAAAAACAAACCAAAAACCACCAAAACTTGGATGAAGTTAAACGCGGGATTCAGAGTCCCTTGCTTACACCGAACACACAGAAACACGGCATAGGAAAGGCAGTCAACCTTCTTGCTCAGCACTGTGGTTTCAGGCGGGCACATCCCCCGGCACCGTCCTGCACCAGGCAGCAGCCCCGGCTCGCAGCATCTCCGCTGCGCTGTGCCGCACAGCCATCCCTGCCCTGCACCGCTCCGCGCCGTGATTAATGAGAACTCGGAGCCCGAGTGGGGAACTACAAGTCTCTAATACAACAACAGGTCACCTAACAGGCATTAGAAGCTTGTTGGGACAAGAAAAGGGCCTGTCTGCATGAGATTGCTAACAACTAGCTTTACCATGCATTGTCCAGGGAGTGTTGTTTCAATTTAAGGTTTTTAGGAAGCCGTCGACCTTAGCAAAAAATCCCTTCAAATAGGAAAGCGCAAGTGGAAAGACAGCCGGAAGAATTACTGATGAAATCATATTTCCTGATCCCGAAGTGCCAAGGCTAGGTCTGATTTCAGGGGGAACGTTCACGGACCTAGAGAGAGGCATATGCTGCTGCAGCATCCACAGCCAGGCTGCAAGGAGCTCCCTCTCGGGGGGGGAAGCAGCCGTGTCAGCGTGAGCGGGATGGGTTTCTGTTCATCGCCAGGAGACAGATTTGGAGGGGATTTTTTTTTTTTTACATGCTGCATGGAGAGGAATTTCCAGAGGAACTAAAGCTTTTTCTCTTCTGGCTCTGGAGCTGGTGGTCGGGACCTCACCCAGCATTCAGGTAGGAGACAGTTCTGCCCGCAGTGGGAGTTTAAAAGCTTCAGAAGAAAAAGAAGGTCCGTTCAGCTGCGTCAGTTATTTAAAAGGCCAGAGACAAGGTGCACTGAAGGAGCAGGGGGAGCCCGTGAAAGTCAGAGGTGAGACTGGAAAAGCCCTTTCTTCCACTTGTGTTCAAGACCACGCTAAGGCACTTCAGTTACTGGTTGGGAAAAGGCTGCACAAACCATGGAGGAGGTGCTGGCAGTTCGCTCGCTGGAGCACAAGCTCTGCCAATGGCATCATTTGGATGCTTAAAGCCCTTGGCTCTAATTGTAGCATAGCCATGCTTGAATAAACAGTGCTAGGATTACAGTCATTGTGGAAAATGGGATGGATTATGTCCCAGTCTGCCTGAGAGGGGAAGCTAGTTGTGGCTCGGCTGGGCGGGGGAGCTGGCACAGAAAGCCTCTGACATCCTGACACCTCTCCGCAATGATTCCCCTCAAGACGAGAGGGCTGATTAGATGCAAAGAGAGAGGCTAAAGCAGACTGAAAGATCCCTTATGCAAATGCTCCATTTAAATCCAACGCCATACAGCCTAAGCTGACGGGCTCGCAGCCGGTTTGGCAGCCAGTTCTACAGAGGGTGGGAAGTCAAGGGCATCTGCTGTCCCCCCAGAAGGGAGTGAGACTCCTGGGGACCAGGAATAGTTCCCATTCGTGCAAAGAAATCCATCCCTGAATCAAATCCCAGGCTGGGAGTCTGGCTAGAGCAAGGCTCTCCTGCCAAGACACTCGATTCTCACACAACTTATCTCCCACCTTGTGGTATTCGTCGTCTTAAATAACGTGTTCAGCGAACCCCAGGCAGACGGCTGAATCCTGTAACAGGAAAAACCACAGGCAGTGCCTGGGAGGCCCAGCCCTCCAGGTCTTTTATCTTTGTAGATAATCGAGTTTTGAGTCTTTGGAAGAAATGCTCTGACTACTGTTAATTATCGATCGCTGAAGCCAAGCCAAGCACAATGCCCTGGACATCTGCTGCTGCATGGCAGATGTGAAGACAGTGTCAAAATGGGACAACAGGGTTAGAAGACAAGCAAATATCACCATTGTAACAAGAACTGGTATTTTGCCTGGTTAGTCCGTATTCTTTCATGTAAAGAAAGATAAATCTTATGGAACGTCTACCTGGAAAGACAGTTCCTTTCCTTCTTTACTAATACTGAGAGTCAAACACAGCAGACAGAACACACATAGGACTAACACGATGTTGGAGCAACATCAAACCAAAAGGGCCTTCATCTCTGGCTCTCATTCCTCTTCCCTTTCTGGACAGACGGAGCACTCCCCGTGCCCATGTGTTGAGGAGAAGTGAGGAAGCAAGGAGCCGTTAACAGCAGCACTGTCCCAGAAATATCAACGACTTCGCAAGAAACAGGAGAGCTGGAGGCCTCCAGCATTCAGACATGGCTCATTCCAAAGGAAGGAAAATAACAGCACAACTAAGCAACAGGAGGAAAAAAACAGCTATTTTTTCATATGGTTCTTGGGCGAAGTCAAACGCAAGTTTGAGTTTAGCTCCTGTCTCCAAGAAATCTGGGACTTGCTCCAAAAGAAAGGTAATCTGGGGAGATGAGTTTAAATCACGGATGCAGAAGATGCTCCATCTAAGACTGCTTTGTTCTGCCTTTCTTTTTCAAATGTTACTGTAGTACCTCGGATTTCTCCCTGATGCACCTCCTAAGGTGGTCCTCTCAGCCTGACGCTGAGTTACAGACGCAGTTGTGACTTGGACGCTAGCTAATCAGATGCCAGGCACATGGAAAACCTGACAGGCAATGTTCTCAAGTTCTCTGTTAATTACCAATGTTTGCTTAGCAAATAGCTGTTAAAATGCCTCAATGCACCAACTTTTCTGGAACCACTTTGTATTTCCCAGATGTGCAGCTGGTAAAAGACTGACAGATGCCTTCCTCTGATTCTTTTCCATCTAACTGGCAGAAGTTTGGAAATGTTGATTTGACATTCCCTGCAGTACCTTCTGCAGACATCAGGTCAAACACCTCTGAGATGCAAAAAGTTGCTTTCCAAAATGATAGCGGCAAGGAAATAGCATGAATTTAATGCGCAAACAGCATTCTTCCACCTAGACATGGGCTAGACGTGAAACCAATGCGAAGAGCAGCAGAGAGAGACAACGTCTGGTTGTACAGATACTAACTCAAAGGCTCATCTGAGTGAGTTCACCTAGCTCTAGCCCAAGAAGTTAGGGAGATCTGAGTTACCATCAAGGTGGAATTAACATTTGACATGTAGTTAGGTAGGACAAAAGAGCTGAACTTCTCCATTCAGGGACCTGAAACTTCTTGTCTATGCTGGTCTCTCACACCCTGTCCGTCAGAGTAGCCACTAGCTGGCACAGACTTGGAGGAGCTTCCTTGTAGGGCGAAACACCAATATTCAGCAAAGTGTTATTACTTCTGGCTTCTAGCTGCAAAGCGGAACTCCAGTCAAATTTGTCCATTTTCAGCCTTATGATATAATTAGACAAAACAAACTATTTGAGGAAGATGGACTTTGAGACTAATGCATGAGGCTAAGTTCCAGGAAACCTTGTGCTTAGAACAATTCCATATAAGCCATTTAGTATCTCTGGCTGCAGATCTGTTCTAGGATTAATACATTTCTCTAACACATAGTGAAATAATGAGCATAAAGAAGCTTCAGGTAACCTGAATACAGAACCCTTTCCTAGTTATACTCCACCATCTATCACATTAGGAGAAATGCACACTTGCAGGGGTTAACACAGAACCCTTATATTTGCAACACACCTGAGCATCAAGCAATGCAGAAGCTGTGTGCCTACAAGGCTTAGACAAAATCTGGGAAAAGCAGACATTGAGGAAGAGAAGAAATGAAGCAGAGCTCACGCGACATCACTAGAAGCTACCTGTAGCAGTTATCTTCTGCTGAAGTCTTGCATTGAGTGAGCTTTGAGAACCAAAGAGGAGACAATCTGCTTCCCACCATGTCTCATCTACAGGCTTTTGTATTGGACTCTGGCTGAAACTTCTAGAAGAAACCTATATTTACCCAGAACAATTATAAAAGGAATGATTTCTGATACCATGGATGTTGACCTTCTACTTCTACAGGAAGGCTGTCAGACTATATAATTTTCATTGTCAGCTACAACCCATCAAGCAGTGACTTTAACTTCCATGACCTGCTAAAAAGAAAAGGGTAATTCCTCTTATAAAGCTGAGCTTTGATTTCTAAAAATTCATGCATGTTGTTTTTACGTATAGGTCAACGCTTCCATTTTCTGGATGAACATCAGTACTTCTGCACTGAATGAAGCTTTGATATACCACTCAGCTATATGAACGCAAAGCATTTCATTATTTCCTCTGGAGCTTCCTAAACAAAACTGGTCGAAGATCATCGCAATTCGACACACTGTTGTATTTCAGTGCAAGTGGTATTTTAATGGCTGAACCAGCCCAATTAGCCCTCACGAGCAATTATAAGTGCTTTCACAAGCATCCGTTTTTGTAAGCTCAAGTCTATAAAGTAACCTGTTAATGAAAGAGGCAAAACTTTGTCAGGCCGTGGACATCTTGCTGAGTAAATACTAGATGGAAGTTCTGAGAGTAGGAAGGAAGGGAGGAGCGGAGAGCCTGTGTCCCAGGTGGCTGAACCACCTTTTCTCAGAGGAGACCAGTGAAGAAATCTTGGAAGTCTGAGGTGCAAATGAGCTCCCTTTAAACTGCCTAGAGAGATTCCCACAGGCTGTTTGGGAATACTGTCAAAGTCCCACTCTGAGTGGATTATCTAGATTTTTGTAGGCATGCACTGACTGCCTTTACTGCGTATAAACCAGTTTGATTTCTCCTCTGGGCACGTCAGCCCAGTTCCCTCTCAGACACAGTGATTTACCTGAGATGCAGTTCAGAGAATAAAGTTCATATCAGCTTTCGCCTGTCATAGAATAATCACAAGTTTAATCATTTGAACTCGCTAACAGATGGTTCCAGATGTTTTGAGAAAATAAAAGAAGAGAAAAATCGTAGTCAAGAACAGTTTTCTCAATCTTATTCGAGTGTTAGCTGGGAAAAATATAAAAGGGAATTTTAAAAGTCTATTTCTGTCCTCTGTAGTTAGTGCCTGGGGAACAGATCTTCAGCAAAAATTCATAGCAATGAAACATTCATAGACACTCCGGTTAGGTTTACCTACAGGTTTTCTAGCCACGTTTCAGAGCTAGCGTCCCGGTGTCATAAGCCTACTCAGGAAACTCGGGACCTGCACGTCTTTAAAAATATAACATAGCAAAGTCTTTCTAATAGTATAGCAGATGCGGTAGAAATGTGTATTGTCTCAGTTTCCAGTAGTAAATAAGATTTCATAACCAGGATCACAATTTATACCTGCAAAATTTCCGTTGATTTAAAAAAAAAACCCCAGAATTTGGATCTCTGAAGCATTAGTACAGCAAACTTAAAATTCCTGCAAACGAGCACCTCTCTAGGATGAACACTTCTAAAGCTATCTGGTTTAGTGTCTGGTTCAAAAGAAAGCCACAGGTGAAAATCATTCTGACTTTTAAAATACGTTTACCTGAACCAATCTGTCATCTATGCATCCTGCTTTATCTAAGCAGTGTCTCCATTAGCACTCATCACCATGGTATCTGAACTTCTTCTGCTGGAGGTGTTATTCCAATTACTTTAGTGTAGTTGCTGACATGTAACCGAGAGCAAAATGTGAGCTTCTCTTCGGAAAATAATGCTCCAATTAGTTGCTCCCTCTTTGTCTAACAACACAGAAAGTCACGCTGTGAAGGATTATTTCCAGAGCTCGCTCTCTGTGGTAGTCTCTCCTCCTTTCCTTTTTATTGTTGCCACTGCGATGTTGACACGGAAGTTTGGCAGTCTCCCATCTGAATCACATATTGGAGCTCAAGCTATTTATGATCGCCAATACAAATCAAATACCTCCGATGTCCATGAGCCACCGCTCAGCTGAATTTCCTCGCTTCCCCTGTGCTGACCCAAACCTATGTAGGAGACAGAGCCGGCATTTTTCCTATGCATCCCGACTCCTGATTGAAATAGGAAAACTCCTGGGGAGGAGAGCTGTAAATATAGAGCAAGTCTGAAGAAACGGCTGTTTTGTGATTACGTACAAACTGCTTCTTTCTCGGCAGTTCTCTGGGATTTAGAATAGGTTTCGTGACTGACAAAATATTTTACCCAGTCATAGCATAAAAGAGAATTATAAACAACTTTGGAGACTGTTCCCAAGCTAAATCTTGGTGCATTGACCTTCTAGCTTAAAAATCGGGTGTCTTGCTTATGGGTGGGATGATAATCAGCACTTCAGGCTTTTCACTGTGGACCCTCCTATCCCACCAGCAGCTGCAGTTATTTGTCAAGCTTTAAAGTAGAGGCTGGAAACCACCTCATTCCGTTGCAGCTCTTGCCTTCCATAAATGAAACAACAAGCAGGTAACAGGGCTAAAGACCACCACCTCATCCAGCTACAACCAGAACTTCTCCTTCACTTACGTCCCATCTGCTGGTGGACACACACTGCAGTCTTCCCCTTGCTCAGGCAGCACCCAAATGCTTCACGTGAGGAGTGGGTCTCATCTGGGGAATGTAATTTGAGGCATCTTAAAAGAACCTGACTACAAAAACAAGACTTAAAGGTGCTAAAGCCCTGTGTCAAGCAATCACCACTGCTTACCACTCATGGCTATACCAAAAAAAAAATAAATAAGCTGTTAATTTACTTGAAGGAATATGATACAGCAGCGCTCCTTAAACCATAGACTCCAACCCCAGTTCAGCCCACAGGAACACCTTGCTTGGACATTGTTAAGGTGAGACACATGATTCCTGCAGCAGATTCAGTATTTCTCACTTTTTTCTTTTTCTTTTTCTTTTTTTTTTTAATATTAGGAGGCTTCTAGCTGTAGGGCCCAGGGGTTCGGAAGCGTGCTGCACTTGTTAGACCTGGGAGCAGTGCCCCTTCGCTTGCTAAATGAGTTCTCATAAGCTTTTCCAGCTTATGAAATCAGATCATTCTTTATGGGGTCCTGTGGTGAAATTGGCTCTTCCCTCAATATGAATGCTCCCTCTGGGGAAGGGGGGGTGGGGTTTTGGGTGTTGTCTTTTTTTCATAAAAGGTTTTTTTCCTTTTCTCGGCAGGTTAAAATGCCCTGCCAGGGCAAACCAGCACTTGGTGCACATACCTGCACACATGCACAGAGACATTGGTAACATCCCTCTAGGGCTGAGGTCCACCCAGGAGACACCACTTGCACAGCTTTCCAGACTCGCAGCAGACCAGCAAATAGAATGTGTTTGCACACAAGAGGTAGGACTCAGGCCAAGGACTCTGAGTTGTCTGGACAGTATCAGGGAAGACGACAATCACGCACCCTGTGCATCCTGCTCTGACAGAGCCAGTTTGCAATCCATCTCTGACCATCCCACATCCAGGCTCCCAGTGGCCTCTCTGGGGCAGCACCCATCAGTAGACCCATGTCATAAACCCTCAGGTAAGATGATAAAGAGGATCTGAGGAAAAGAAGAGTTAATTCTGCTAACAGCATCGGCTATGCTTGCAAAGCCTCGAGCCTTAACCACGACCACGGGAACGCCTGCTCCGAGACCATCGCTCGGGAGGGGAGCCAGTAACACCACTGATGTTCCGTGGCTGTTACAGTTACATCCCACTTGCTGCAGTCTCTCACTTAAACGTGCCTGCTTCTGCAGTGAAGAATCTACAGCAGAACCAATTCAGTTTAATGTATTAGCTGAAAAAGAAACTGCTTTGAAGCTTCGTAGATCATCACAAGCAGTAGAAGGGATTAGCTGATGATTTTGTGAATGAGACGGATTAGGAGATGTGCTGGAATACAGCTTTACTGGCTTACAACAGGCTGATGCTTCAGAATCACTAATTTTTGCTGATGCTTTTTTCTTTTTAAAAAAAAGACACCACCACAACAAACCAAACTCTAAACGTGTAAGGGCTAAATCCTAATTCTGTCACCTTAACCACCTTAATTCCATATGGCAGAATGTGGCGTGACAAGTGCAACACTGAGATGATACTTTGCTGATGATAACAGTGTTAGTAATTAATACTCATATTGTGCGTTAAAGGAAATAGCAATTCCCTTTCTACAGTGTGATCCAGCCCAGAACCTCACCGCATACAAAGCTCTTGAGATATTTTGAGGTTGAGACATTTTGGTTCACAAATAAATAACCCCTCTCTCCAGTGGCTGTCTGAACAGTAGAAAGGTGAATAAACTGCCAAGGTTTTTATACCACTGACCTCATGGAGGAATTTCATCTCTCTATACTGCTGTCTCAGACCATCTCCTGGAGTATAAGCGCAGATACTGGGTATTGACTTCCAGAACCATGTTAATATTGATGAAAAGTCATTTAGTTCTCAAGCCAAATGAATAAACAGCATCTCTCCCAGGACCGTGGGGTTTTGCTGTCCAGACTGTGGTGGTTTTATACATACATCAGTCAGAGTGCAGCTAACTGAGGGAAGGTGCTTGTTCTATTAAAAGAGTTGCTACCCGAACAGCTTTTAACATACAAAGGTCAAATATCTCTCTGAGCATAGGCATAAGGAAGCTTCTTCGATAAATAACGAGCAGGAAAAAGCGAAAAAGTCTTCTAAAAAGAATCTATGAAACCAAAGTGAAGGATCAAGGGTTTTGCTGATCAGAATCTTTTTCGAGAGCCTTCTTTTTGGCTAAAAATAAGTGCAACTGACCTTGAAACCCTTCTTAAGAAAGTCTCTCCTTTAAGAAGTCACCTTCAAATTGGCCAGGGCTGAAGCTTTAGCATTCTGTGGTAACACCCCCGCCACCACCTCCGCTCCCCAAATGTAATTAAATTCAGATGAAAACTTTAAACAGCTGAAAGTGAAATCATATATTTGGGGTTATTTCTGCAAGTCCTTTGGCAGCTCTGAACACGGGGGATGATCTAGTGTTTAAACTCTTAAGATGTAACTTTTTCCCCAAATAGGGAGAAGTACGAACGCAATGGCACTACCTGCAAAGATTTCAGTGGCACCGCAGATACGTGAACACAAGTGGAACGTGCTTATCCTGTCAATCAGTTCAGCCTGAGAGAGTCTGTCAGGGTGAAACAAGCTGGTGTCGCTCCTCGGACTGTTTCCTGCCTTGTCCTGTGTCGAGTCCTGCCATTGAGACAAGAAGTTCAAGCTGGCGAGCAGGAAAGGTTAATCAATGGCCGCCATGGTGTATATGTGCCTTACCTTACTCTGAGGTCTTGAGAGCAACTTCAGACAGGTCAATTGTCCTCTGGCACCGCAGGAAAGGGTGATAACTAGCTGGAAACGGCTAAAAAAAAATCCCTAAATCCCCAAATTCCTCTTTAGCAAGAGGTATGGAGAGAGGGACTGTTAGCTGTGCCTGACTTCTCCTTATACCCTTTATCTGGGTCACACTTTATTTTTCCATTTCCTTGGGCAGACTTTGCGGTTACCTTCATGTCTTGTTTCACTGGGAGAAATGGTGAGCTCCTGTTTGCCCTGGGCTGCGTAATTCTCACCCCCAGCACAGCAGGCCAGCTCTTCCCATTAACAAGCAGGAGACCCCAGACCCTGAATTCTGCTTTGTTTTATGTCTAATGATACGCTACAAAAAGCAGACTTAGAGGGGACCTGTCACCACACCCTTCTTTTTTTTTTTCCTGGGAAGCAGGGAGATAAGAAACTTTTCTTTTGGGTAAGTTGTGGGTGTTTTTCTGACAGCCCCTGTGTCTTGTACACTTGTACCATACTTAATGTAGATAAAAGCACAAATATTTTGCATAATTACATGGGTGTTAACATTCATAGTGCCTGTGGCATCAGTTCTAATTTAGTAAAGTGAATCAGTTCCTTTTCCTAACAATTCATCGGTGCTGCGCCAAACAGAAAGGCTGCATCGTGCTTGGCTGTTACCACACTTGAACATTAGCAATTCTAATTCCAAAACTCCTTTAAGTGTTAATCAACTGGGGGGAAAAAAAAAAAAAATATCAACTTTTTCAAAATACAGAAGTTCCTCCTCAAATCTCAGTTTTGCCATAATGCAGGCAGAAAATGCAATAGGAGAATCAAGCTATAATCATGGGTGAAGGTGTAAGAGCTGCCACATTTTTCTCTCCGCAACATCGCCCTGCCTCACTGGTCTGTTTTACCTGGTCACAGATGGTACGTGCTGTTAATCTGGACACCGCCAGCACAGCCAGGACAGGCTAACAGAGCAGAAAGTGGCTTACAGAGTTTTCACCTCAAGAGTGACTTGAGGCAGCAGAGAAAATTCCTAGAAAGTAGTGGGAAAATGCCTAGAAAGCAGTGGATGAAATCCTTGAAAGTAGTAGGAAAATGCCTAGGAAGGAACAGGAAAATTCCTAGAAAGCACGGGGCAATTCCCGCAAAGCACAACCCAAATTTCTAGAGAGTAACCGATGAAGTCCTTGGACACAGCAGCAAATTCCTAGAAAGCATTGGGGAAATTGTCAGAGGGTTTGGTGTGAATTTCTAGAAATCTAAGGGTAAATGCCTGGAAAGTGCCATGTAAATTCTTAAAACGGAGTGGGGAAGTTTCAAGAAAGCACTAGTAAAATTCCTAGGAAACAACAGATTAGTTTTTAATTAAATGAATTAGTTTAATTTTCTAGAAAACAACCAAGTTGAAAAGCACCAACTGAATTCCTAGAAAGCGGTACAAAAATTCCTAAAAAGCAATAGAAAAATTCCTAGAAAAGAGCAGGAAAATGCCTAGAAAGCATGGGGAGAAGCACGTGTTTCAACACATGTTGAAAGGCTGTGAGAAAATTGCCGACAAAGTCACCAAAAAAATTCTGACAAGCAGCTGGAAAAATTCATTATAAGTAGCAGGAAATTGCCTGGGAAGCACCAGGAAACTTCCCAGACAGATTCTAGCCCAAGGATTTGCTGGAAAGCACTATGTGAATTCCTAGAAGGACTCTACATTGAGGAATTCCTGGAAAACCAGGGAAATCGCCTCAAACCTCCTAACGCAAGGATTCCTGGAAAGCAACTGTTGTATTCTTAGAAAGCCACAGGGATTTCCTGGAAAGGTTTTGCATTCCTGGAAAGCTGGGGGAAAGTCCTAGAAAAGATCTAGATTAAGGCATTGCTGGAAACCCATGAGAGGGTCTAGAGAGAGGGTCTAGATTGGGACGTTCCTCAAAAGCCATAGTCCGTTTTCCTTGGAGGTGTTTTTCTTTAGGCATAGCACAACCTTCTTCTCCCAGTACGTTACAGCCACCCAACCTCTCCAGCCGGGAAGCAGCCACAGCAGAGCGTGTGGTTCCCTGTGGCACAACAACCACCCTTTGCTGCGGGAGGACGGTCATCCTGGAGGAGTGAAGAGAAGCTGCAGCAGGCCCTGGTGGTATCTGCTAAATGGATTTGTAAATATTCTGCTGAAAAACACAGGGTAGGACAGTGGAATCCTCATAAACAGCCATTTGGGGAAGGAAAGTGCAGAGCCGTCTGAGAGGCTTTTGTTGCTGCTTCTATTAATTTAATTCAAGAAGCCCTTACAGTAGCTCAAGCAGAAGAGAAAAGACCCACTCATCAGAACTTATCCTTTATGGAGACCCGGTCTTATTCTTAATGAGGTTTCACTGTGTCGTGCAGCTAAACAAATTCCAAAAAAGTCTTGGCAGAGGAGAGACTCGGCATGAGCGTGAGCTCCCACAGCAGGGTGCCGATTAGCCGCACGACCTGATTATGCCAATAATTAAAAAGGCAACATTGGGCACAGCCAGGCATCCTGGGAGTCGGACAGGTTACTGCTGTGGGTGCAGAAAATTTTAATCTCTTCCCTCTCTTACTCTGCTCCTCTGTGTTTGTGTCTCTGTGAGCAGCTTTTACTTTTTTTTTTTTGTTCTCCTTTACTTTCATTCCCCCCTTTTTTTTTTTTTTTTTTTAAGGAAGCCAAAAAATTTTGGGTGAACTGCAGGCGTGACAGGGTGGTACAGTGGTAAGGGTGGGTTTATGGCCTCAGTGTGCCTCAAATCACTCAGGATCTGACTTCAGCCTGGTGCAATTAAGAACAATCTTGAAGCAGCCTCTATGGGTCATCCGGGAGCTGTTAGGAAACAGCTACGGTCTGGTCACACGAGCTTTGCCTCCGAATTGCCTTCTGTCGCACCTGGCCATTACAATCAACTCCTTAACTTTCATCATTTCTCTGATTCTAGCAGAACATCTGAGTTGCTGATAAAGAAAGCGTTCGACGCGGCACAAAAAGACCAAAGATTTGCGCCTGTCAGGTCCTGAACAAGCCTGCGGCCTACTGCAGAGGTGGGCATGGAAGGAAGGAGGTGCTGATCCCGTCAAGCCAACAGGCAGTACCTGCCCTCTGCCACCACCCTTCCTCTAGCTGAAGTGCTGCACATCGCTTTGATTTTACGCTTCCCGTGTCATAGCCCGTGGCTAGGTGTTTGGTTTATGCAGGGGGGAATTGTGTCTATATTCACGTATAAATTGAAAATGTATTAAAGCTGTCAGTTATCCTGGTTTATGTACATATTTTATATCTGCTTCATATTCAGCTCTTTCACAGCCACAATATTTTGTGTTCTTTATATGAAAATTAATAAAAAAAATTGGATCATCATGAAAGACTTCATTTCCTTAAGCTAGCAGTGGTGAGAAAAAATTCCATCTGCTTTATGTCACCTCAGTTTCAATCAGTTGAAAGTAAATTTCCATCAACTCAATCCATATACTTTTCCTCTCTGTTTACTCTTCCTGTACTGCACGGAATCAAGCTAAACTGCAGGAAGCTTTTTATGGGCTTTTCAGATCAGTGCACATGGTGTTGCACACGGGCAAGAAATACATCTCGCTTGTACCCTCCTGTTACCTGCCCAGGGTGTGCCACTGAATGGCATTTCACGTGCCTTATTTCCCATTTGGATTTATGTAGCTTCTATCTACCGCCTTTGAAATTTACTTATACTCTTTCCCTCGGTTTAAAAAAATATTCTGCCTGCTGTCGTTACTTACAGGCTGTGACCTCTTAACTTTCCCTTGGATAAAAACCCTAAATATCTTCAGGCTTCTTCAGCCCAGCACATCTATGTCTTCAAGTTCTGCTGTTCTTTTTCAACCTACTGTGATTTGATGGACAGTTTTGGGCAGGTAGAACCAGCCTGAACACTGTGTTCCCTTGCTGACTCATTTGGGATTGTGGGAAGAGGTCCCACCACCTCCCTCCTCCTGCCTGAACACTACCTAATAATTGCATTTGCTCCGCTAACTGCTACTGGCTTCTCCCCTCCCACTACCTCAACACAGCTCACAAGGGAAAACAAAGCTTTATCTGGATTTTAAGAAATGGCTGCCCAGATTCTGCCAGGGAAATCTGACCTTGACCATCCTATAGACATGACCCATGTGATGGTCCTGGGGATCTTCTGTGTCGCACCTCCAGCACATCAGCCTGCAGGAGAGGCGGCATCGCTGTGGCGCTAAGAGGGTTAATTCTCATTATGTCCTTAGGGAAGTTAGGACAAACCTGGTAGCATGGACCTGCTGAGGGACTGGCGCTCCGGAGAGCTTCTTCTCCAAGCCAGGGTGCAAAGGATGAACATTAAATCTGAAAGAGTCCCCAGCACGGAGCCCTGAGTGCCAGACTGCTGCTGCTCAGTGTCAGCTGCGAGGCCAGTCCCAAGCCAGCCGAGCACACACTGTGTTTGTGCAAACACTGTGGAATTCATCTCCTTTTTCCGCCCAAAGCTCACTGTTTTTGCCAAAAAGACTTTTCTGATTCCTCTCCATGCCTCTCCCCCATAGCCATTACATGCAAGTTATTTGCTCTCAGTAATTGAGAAGGGATGGGCAGGGCAAGCAAGTCACTCACATTCTGTTCAAAATCCTTTTTGTGCCCTTCTGGTTTAGTTAAATTTGGTCAGGCTTTTCTGCTGCCCTTTGGACCATAGCAAATAACTCATCACTTCAGATTTGGGATGGTTAAAAGAAAAGGAACGGTAGTGCCCCCTGCAGCAGAACAACTAAAATGTAGGTCTCCTCCAGCCTCAGGGATGCAGGTCTGCAGGTTGAGTACCAAGCAGGAATTTTCATTCGGTCCATATATAGATCTGACTTTCAGGGAAACCATCTTATGCAAAGATAGCAAGCTCAGTGCTTTTTAAACGTGCGGATCTCTGCATTGCTATTTTCCCAAAACACTGGCTGAATGAAGGCAGACTATGATGCTTGCAGCAAATTCAAAGCGAGCTCCAGCCAGGCGTCTGCACACTGATTTTGGACCGTGCCTGCCCAGACCAGCAGTGGCTCTGCCGGAGCCCAGCTGTGCTCGGGCAGGCAGCACATGGCAGCCAGCCTGGTCCTGGCAGCCAGCGGAGTCCCGCGGGCTTTGAGTCCTTCCAGCAGCTGTGGGGGAATGGTGGGCTCTCCGTGACACCGCGAAGACCATCAGTCCCGAACAATTTCACAGTGGAGTGAAAACGAGCGTGACAATGAGCAAACCTTCCCACAACGCTTTCCACTGGCAGCCCCCTGCTCGCTGGTCACCCATCACATCTTTTTTTCACATTGTCCCCTTAGGTCTCAGGTGGCTTTTTTCCATCAAGCTCTTCTCTTTGCCCGACCAGATAAAGGCTAAGATCAAGATCCAACACTGCCTCTCCCATACTGGCCTGTAGGACTGTAACTTCTGCCCAGGGCTTTCAGAAGAATAAGCAGTGATCGCACTTAGAGCTGCTACTGCCTTGAATCTCTGTTTAATATCAATTTGCTCCTGTTAATCTTTCTAATTTAGTGAAAATAGACTTACACAGTAACACCTCAGTTATATTTTCAATCAATCAGCAGGCAATTAATGGACAATCACCATTATCCTCTGTAGTCATAGGTAGCACAGAAGAACAAGCACAACACAGCCACAGGGAGAAAAGATACCAGCCTGACCAGGTTTTACATACACACAAATATGTTCTTTTTTTCCCTTTTTTTCTGAGGCAAAACGGTGCAGAGCACTTCTAAGTTGCCCAACACGTCCCAGCCAGCCCTTCTCTTTCTGGCTTTGCAACAAGACATGGTCACAGGAAGAAACCACATGTGCTGTTACACCAGATTTCCACCAGCAGCCACTGTGAAATAGTCCACGGGGTTCACCCCGGCTCCAGCAGCTGACCACAGACCTCCCGCACTGGTCCTCAGGGGCAGCTTTCCACTAGCACAGAGGCTACAGCCAACCGATCTCTAAAGACACAACTCACTTTCATTTACAGGCCAGCACAAATCCTGTTGCACCATTTGGGAAAGACTGGGCAGCTCTCACAGAGCATCTCCATAGAGCAGAAAGCCCTGGGGACGGGGCATAGAGCGGTACGCAGAGCAAATGTCTTCTGGAGGAAGAGGAAGATGCTCTGATCAAATCACACAGGCAGGATTTATGCACGGAAAGGGTATGCCAACTAACTGCCCAAAAAAGCAACAGTACATTTCTGTAAAACATCTTCTATCAGAAAAAATCCCATTTCATTAAAGTTCAGACCTTCTGTGGACATTTGCTTGCTAATGATTTTTCATTAAAGAAAAACACAGGCCATCCCATAAACATCTTGGTAACATCTGTCTTCTATTCTGAAAATGTCAAGACGGAGCACTTCAACCGCTTCAGCAGCAGTGTGGTATGGCTTTTCATTCCAGTGTTTATTTTGCATTATGGAAAAGATCAAATGTTTCAACTGACCAGCCAAAAAAACCACAATCCAAAAATATAGCTTTGTGGGACATGAACTTTGCTCTTTAAAGCTCATTTTGCAACAGAAATAAGTACTCTAAAAACATATAATTTCCCAGGTTTGACAATCCCACCTTAGCCCATGCTACTAACAAGGGGAGCAAAACCATCTTACTGAAAGACAGGATCACCACACGAGGGAGGACGCAGATCTTGTCTAACCACCAGTGCAGTTCAGGTCCAGAGAAGACAAGCCAAATAGACATAAGTCTTTACAAACTCACTGAGGTCCATAATGCAATGCTTGCTTACTTTTATCTGGGAGATCAGGCCAGAAACTGGGAATCCAAGAGGACATCAAGTCCATTTTTTCTTTTATTGCAGGGTCCAATACACCAGCATTTGATGGGTGATGGCCTAACCTGCTGTCAAATGTCTCCTTCAGCTTGTGCCAATGAGCTTGTAGTTCGAAAGATTTCCATGATAGCCAACCAAAAAACTACTGCAAATTAAGCTATTCTTCTTCTTTTCTTTCCTGAAAGGATGAGAAGGACCCATCTGACTATAGCCCTTCTTTATGTACTGGAGGACTCAAGGTATACAACCAGGTCCCATAGAAGACCCTTTAAGTCTTTAACACACCTTTCAAGTATGTGTATGGCTTTAAACATGCCTTCCCTAGAAGCAATTCAAACAGAAAATTGCCTTGCCTACGTCACACAGAAGGAAGGAAGAGAGCAAAAAAATAAATATACATAAAGTGTTGCAAAAAAGTAAATACAAGTATGCCAGTGGAATGAAAAACCAACACCAAAGTCATTGCAGATTAGTGGAGCATATCTGCAAAGCTGATTTGTCTCTGAAAACCTGTAAGCAAGTTTATGACTACCAGCTAGGCTGGAGCAGGCATGGGAGTCCTGTTCCACGCTGGCTCCTACCAGAGAGGAGGTGCTCGGCAGGAGGAGGATGAAGGCTGGTGGCGACTGGAGTAGGTGCATTCAGGGATCTTTTCATATTTCTTGTTCTTGAGTTGCAGCTTACGGGTACTGCGATGGGAGCCTGTGAGAGACCCAGGTCCCTCTGCCACGCAACCATAAATCTGGCATAAAGGAAAGCACAAGACTGGTGTGCTCTCGTGTTTATGGACAGCATCGTGAGTGGGAAGCTCTTAGAGATGAGCAATTAGACATATTCCCAATCCTGTAAAGACAGAATATAATCATCTGCATTGGCTCCTCCAAGTTTAATTTGATCACCCTGACTTCCCATTGAGCAGTACTTTACTCCAGCAGCAATGACTCAGTTGAACCTGCAAAATGGACAGGATCTGGCCCAAGATAGGGAAAACAAGCCAAAAAGGAACAGAATCATCAGAGTGCCCTCCCAGCAGAAATTAAATCTCTGTTCCTCACCGCTTCTTAAGTTTAATTGTCTTGAAGGGATGAAGAGGAAGAAACACTGGGATGGGCCTGGCAGCCTCCTGTTGGGGCCTGTTCCCTCTCCTGTCCTCACGGAGTGTAAGCTGCTGGAAGACCAATATTGCTTGGGTACACGCCGGAGCCCTGGGCTGGCATACGGTGCCCCGTGCTCTGCACTACAGCACTCTGAAGCTGATTGCAGCCTTCAGCCCTGGCTGCTTCCCGAACTCATTAAAGAGAGTTCCCGGGCCCAAGCGTGCTCGTGAATTATTCAAGAATACAGGTGGGCTCCAGAGCAAACAAATAGAGGCGTAAATAAGTGACCTTGATCAGAGGCACTCCATCACCTGGGGAGAGGTCACTGCAGGCTCTGTGTCCCTTATACACGGATATTAAAAAGATTAAAAAGGAATACATAATGCCTTCCCCATCAGTCTTCTTCATTTCTTATGTTGACAACTTTCCTCCCAGCAAGGTACACTGCGGAAAAGAGGAGCTTTCCGCTTGCTGACTGCAGCAACAAACAAAATCTTAGTCAGGAGCAGAAAACAGGGAATTTTATATTTGCAATCTGCAAGTGGTTGGGTTTTTTTAAAATTTAAAATACAGTCTTTAATTAGTACTAATCTAGTTACTTCCCTAGAAGTGAGATGCAACTTTGCTACAAATTTTTCAAATGCTCCTGAAAAAAAATTAATGCTACTGCTTTTTCCGTGTAAGCCACCATTCTCAACTGAGTCGTCATGATGTGGACGTATTCTAAGAAGTCAATGCTGCTCTTTCGAGGGATGGTCAAGCATGCATCTATCTTTTGTTATAGTAGTAGAAGACAGCGGAAAAATAGGTGGAACAGATGTCCTTTTACAGACTTTGCTGCCAGAAAATGGCCAGTTCATCTCTCTGACTTTGGGGCTATTCTACGCTGCTTTCAGAGTCTTTGTTTTGACCAAAGTCATAAGACTGATCAGTGGCACAGCCAGAAACATCAGCAAAATAACTCCCTGATTGTCCCTCTTTTTCTTCCTCTTATGCATGTATTCTTCTTGGACTCCTTTACCTTCCGTGGTGGTGAAGTGCCACCCTCTGCACAAACTAAATAGTTGCAGCCCAGAGCTGGTGGTTGAATTATCTCACAATACCTACCTAAAGAGATTTAAACCACGCAAAATATATTGGTGGTTATTATTCTGAACGCGAGGGAGCTGGTTCCTGAATTTTCAGTCACATTGAAGTGGAGAATCAAATTAATCAGGAATTGGATGAAGTGGAAGGTTCTTGATCAGAAAATTTCTTGTAAAGTTCCCACGAGAATTAAACCTGAAGACTGAAGAAACAGTTACACTTGTCTTACCCAAAATGAAAGGGTTTATGTCTGCCTAGTGTTTTCCGCTTGCATTGTTGGCTGCTGGAAACGTAGCAAAAGAGTGTCACCTATCGGCCAAACATTTTCAAGGAGCTGCCCTGTCCCTCCTTTCTCCCTTGTCATCATTCCTCGCATTCCCAGTGTTACCCCTACCCTGCTCTGCATGACACAAACCAGAAGACACTGCCTTTCCTTTCACCGATTCTTTTTTTTCTTCCCTGACAGAGACAGTGCCTATACGTCTGAAATCAAAACAGCCATCATCTTATTTTCTTCTCTGTCCTGCATGTGACATAGTCTAAATGTATGCGTAACACACAGCTCAGCTTTCCTCTGACCCAGCCTGCGTGGCACTGCCAGTGCGTGCTGGGACACGCCACCTCCGGGAGAGCTGAGACAAAGACTAAACCCTCCAAGGAGGGTGGTCTCCAGCCCGTTTCTGGCTGTTACGGTTTAGTGCTTATGGCATGAGCAAGACACCCCCGTGATCACTCAGTGGATTTTTCTCCCCTCCTCATGAGTGCTCACCTCTAAGGTATTAGCAGCTCTTGTTGCATGAAAGTCGTCTTGAGTTTACGAGCCAACATAGCCTTATCGTCCTCATAACTGTCAAGCAAGGTGTGACGACACCCAGATACTTCAAAGAAAGGTACAAAACCTCCTCAGCAGTCAGTCCCTGGATAACCTGGTTCCAGGGAGGTTTCCTCCTAACCTCCCATAACTAGAAGCAATTTATGCCCAGAAAGGCAAGACTTCATCCCTTCAGCACAGATGAAATGGAAAGGCAGAGCCAAACCTACCTTCGCTATCCCAGCAACGTGCACTGAATTGTTAGCTCTGCCATTGCAAAGTGAGATCTGAGCGGGTTTCGTCGCCTAATGTTCCTTAACCTGAACTGAAAGGGCAATGAAGGTATTCTGCGACAAAACCCTAATAACGTGTTCCCATTTTCTTGGTGCAGTTTTTGCTGCAGGTAGTTTTTGCAGCAATATAAATATTAAATGCTTCAGCAGCCCGTTCCCAGGAGAAGGTCAGTTCCAGAGGGGAATAGAGACACCAAATTCATCCTATTCATGCTTTATAACAAATGAAAAATTTGCAAATGTAAGTCCCCCACATAGCTTCTGAAACTACAATGCCTTCATTCTTCTGTGTCCAGAAACTATATCGTATTTTTGCAGAAAGTGGCTTTAGACAGAAAGCAGCATTTTTTTGTCCTCGCTTGGAGGTCACTAAAACCATGAAATTCACCACCTATAGTAGTATAATTCAAGAATCTCTCAAAACTCCTATGATTTAAGGGCTAAATTATGCTATCTTTATTCAACAGGACTCTGCTCTGTGACCAACTTCTTATTAACCTAGCCTCCTGTACTGTTGGTTTGGACAACCAAATGCACATCGGTTGGAAAAATTGCTGGGCAGAGATTGTCTTTTCATTTAAATTCATTTACAGACCTACAGAACAACAGCATGATCAGGGCTCGTTAGCAGCACAGTTAACAACGCTAGGAAGAGCAGGAAGAAAGAGGAAACGGCAGGAAGGCAAAGAGGCCAAGAAGGGACTACGAGACACCTCTTTGGGTGCCCG
Organism: Stercorarius parasiticus; assembly: GCA_013396915.1. Classification (NCBI taxonomy): domain Eukaryota; kingdom Metazoa; phylum Chordata; class Aves; order Charadriiformes; family Stercorariidae; genus Stercorarius; species Stercorarius parasiticus. Next base: position 49,612 of record VWZL01003005.1, on the reverse strand, counting down.
CCTGCCTGTCTGCTGGGTCCCTTCACAGTAACCCACTTCCTCACAATTTCCACCCTCACCAAGTGCTACACCTGAAGAACTTCCTATTTTAATCACTTAGTCCTGTTTTACAGCACATTTATCATCTCATTAACAGTAAATGCCTTTATTAAGTAAAGTATGAAATGCAGCACTGAGCCGTTCAAATGGGGTGTTAGCGGCATAGACAGGTTTCCTTCTTCCCTCCTCCAACCTTGTAGCATCCGTATTCAAAGCGTTCTTGTATATATTCATGTAATTGGCTGGTCTCAATCTTTAATTAACTGTATTTGTATGGAATCTCAATTTGCTCACAAGAAAGTAATATTTAATGTAGTTTAATGCTCACCTGCCTTTTTATGAAGGAGATGGATGAAACAGCGTCTGATTAATTTTATCCATTAGTTCTCTGTTAATTTGAATCATGAAGAGGGAAGAGAGGAAATGTATTTAAGTGCCCAATCCCTCCCCACAGTTCATCTATTTTGGGTTTCCAGAAAGTGGGCCAAGAACATAAATATTTTCTTTTTTTGTGATCTCTGACCTGGACCCTGCTGGCCTGCCCTGACCCTTGTCAGGAAAACTTGCCTTGCAGTAAGAAACCAAAGAGCTTCTATTTATTTGATTTCACCAGGAGAATGTTAAGAGGTCACTACAGTATCCACATGATTTTCTATTAAGAAAGAGCTCTTTAATCTAGCAGATAGGGGCAGGATAAGACCCAATGGCTGGAAGCTGAAACTGGATCAATCCAAGCTAAGTACGGGGAGTCATTTTCTGATTATTTTTTTTTGCAAACCAAAGAGAGTAATTAACCACAGGAACAGCTTCCATTAGCGCCTGATAGATTTTCTATCATAGGAAGTATTTGAATTAAGGACTGGGGACGTATCCAGCTCAACCACATAGGAGCAAGCAGGAGGAAGAAGGTGAGTTTTACTCCCAACCGTACCACTGGCGAGACAAGCCCAGGATGTTGGTTCAACTCTGGTGCCGACGGCTTTTTAAAAAGCATATTAAAAAATTGAACTGGCTGAAAAAGAGAAGCACAAAACAATTTAAGGTTTAGAAAAGTAAGAGGCTATGGAACATTTTAAAGGTCAACTTTGTTTATCAAAAAAGTCAAAGCCAGTCAGTATTGGAAGTGTTTTCCTAGGGATGAAATATTGGGGCCGGGTGGAGAAAGGCACAGTAAGAAACTATGGCTGTGATTTGGATGCACTCGAACCAGAAATGAAACAAGGAGAGATCTCAGACTAATCCTAGTGGAGTTCCTACACCCCTGATCGGTTTCTCCAAAGCACAACTGACTGCATCGCTGGAAGACGGTTTAGTCAAGATCCCACTCTTCTCGGAGGAGACCTGAGTCAAAGCTCATCTCACCACAGCAGATGCCGCCCCCAACCCAGGAAATAAGAACAGCACTTGCTGGGAGGTCGGCCCTGGTGCACCAACACCTGAATTGCTCTCCGGGGGCGCAGCCCTTCCCAGATGAATGGGAGCCAATTCTGGATGATGGGACCTCATTTCCATTCTGGTTAGAGATACTATGTGGCTGAGGCCCATGTGCTTGATAAGGTGGCAAATAAAAAAGAAAAAAATTTGAGGGCTTTTAGTCCTCCTAAAAAGACTTGAGTGGACTATCTGCAAGACCTCTGTGTTCACAGTACTGGTCATAAGGAGCCCATGGAGGTGTTTCTGAGCAACACTTATTTGCAGCAGCCCAGCCTCTCCTAAACCCTGCTGTGATGTGACCTAGTCCAGTGGGAGGTGTCCCTGCCCAGGGCAGGGGGGTTGGAACTAGATGATCTTTAAGGTCCCTTCCAACTCTAACCATTCTGTGATTCTGTGTCTCTCCAACAGCTGACTCTTTTCTATCCAGCAGTGAGATGGGGCAGTTGTTGGCATGGTCAAGTTACTGAAGTCCTGGAGTTAAGGTATTGCCACGTCCTCAAAACTTGTGAAACAGGCTGTGCTGGCCAAGCAAAGAAAGAGTTACACAGCACACTCCAGCTGTCTTTTATTATTATTGTGAATCCAGAGGAAGTGAGAGGAATAGCTGCAATTTAGGGAACTCACAGGATTTTCTAATTGATGGAGAGCGATGCTAGAGGTAGTGCGATTGTTGCTCAGGCAGTCCAGCAAAGGAAAATGATGAGAAATCCCAAGTGGAGACCGTTACTCTGCATCTGTTACGCATTTCAGGAAGGGCCAGTCGGATGAGAGACGCCCTGAAGGGATGCAGCTGAGACCAAAAAGCAGCCTGCTGAGAGGGGTCGCAGTGCAGTGCCGCTTTGAGCACGGGAGATGATCCAGCCCAGCTGTTACAAGTAGATTTGAAACTAAACAGTAGTGCGCTGCGGTCCCTTGCAACACCGTTTTTACAAGCCTGGGAACAACAAAGAAAGGTTTCATCACCGCTGGGGCTGATACACGTCCTCTCACATTTTGAACTATTAAAAGCCCATCGCAAGCGATGAGAGGCAGCAAGTGGGTCATGCCCAGAGAGACGTGGAGCAGTCCCTCTTCAGGGGGACCAGTCGTTGAGAAAGACAAAGGCTGTGCAAGCAGACAGCTGGGGGCCAGGTCGCACCCCTGCGTCTCTGCTAGCAACGCCAGCTCACGTCTACACTCAGCCCGAGCACTCGGCTTGCTGTTTGCTGCGGCAACTTGCTCGTCACTAGAAAGCAAGAACCACTTGCTGGTTTCGTCCCAGATTCTTAGAGACAAGTACCTGGGATCTTTGGGAACAGAAAAGGATTTCTATTCGTATTAAAATAACACCAAAGAACCCCGACCTTTCTTAGAAATGACTTGAAATGTTTAGTCAAAAATACATAGATGAAGAGAGAAAACAGGCAGAAGCCTGGTCCTACTACATCGGGTCTGCATGGCACTCGGTCTGGGTAGATAATCTCTTGTAAATCTCCCTAAATATCCTGGGTACTTCAGTTCAGTGGTTGAATGGCAGTCTAGAGGTACGTGCTAGCAGAGGAGAGCTCTCGGCTCTCCGTTTCAATATACGAATTCCCATGGGATGACACCATAAATGGGGTTTGTGTCACTTGCAAAGTCGGAGGAGACAAAAACAATTCCTGATAACGTTTTGCAGATAGCAAAATGGAAAGAAACGAGAAGGCACAAAAGAGTTAACTTTGGATTCAGGCAGAATATGACCAGCTAACAGACCAGTAGGATGTTGGTATTATTAAGGAAAAAAAAAAATCAAGGTACCACCATTAAATAAACAGAAAGAGAGGAGTCAACCATGCTAATAGATGCCACCAAATACCAGAGAGTCAGGAGACAGCTAAATAATGTATTGCAATATCAGACACACACTGGTGACCCAATGCTGCAACGTGAAATGGAAATGAATCAATACAAAGTAATGAGAGAGAAAATAATACATGGATTAGTGAGGACAGAGATAGATTTCTGATCCAGGATTTTCCCCAGAAGAGGGCTATGTGCTCCAAGAACTATAAATCTTTAATCAGTTCATCAAGTATCTCACTTACTCCAGTGTGCGTACACCCAAGGCTGCATGAAAGTACCTTCTGCATCTGAAATTTAGGCATAGCAGTTGCTGGGGTTGAGTAGAGGTGCTGGGCTACTGGAGTGGATACAGATCCTGGACTGAAGGGCCTGGAAGAGGGGCATTGCACAGGGATTAGTAGCTGCCTTGGAAATGATCCAGCCAAAGCTGAACCATCCAGAGGGATGATCCACCTGCAATCTTCTTAACAGGCAAAAGGGGCACGGGATCTACGGGGGTATAAGCTGCTTGGTAAGACATCCACAGAGAGGGAAATGGACTTTGTTCCTGGTCCAAAAGCTTGTATACTTGGTTCAATAGGTGTGGAATGGAAAATGCAAAGCAATGGTGGGGTAAGTCCAGAGCCCAGGTCTCCCTTTCAATGGATCCTTCTCCTTTCTGACTGTAATTTCTCTCTCTGTGCCACCAGTGGGACCCAAATCTTTTTTTTTTTTTTTCTTTTCCTTCAGTATCCTGGCTCCAGACGATGGAGGACAGCCTACTCCAGGGCAGCCACTGGCTCGGACACTCTCTTGGGAAAAGTGGGTTTAGACTCCCTCAGGAAAAGCATGGAAATGAATTCCTAATTTCCAATGCACAAGCACGCGCTGTAACTCACAGGTTACTTTATAAACAAGAGGTTTTGCCCTCAGCACCTCTCCTTCCTCTGGTCATGTCTTAAAAGAAAGCAGAAGCAATTACATTTCATAGGAACTCGGTATCAAGGCATAGCGTCATCCAGGGAGCAAGTCACCGGCTGAGCCCCTCGGAGGTGCGGCCAGCGGCGTGCCTCATTTCTGCATCTCAGAGGGGTTCAGAGATGGTGCGGCAGGAGGAAAGCAGCTGAGCCTGTTAAGACTGTGGATTTTATCAATTCACAAGTAGAAGTGCCGAGAAGCAAAACTTTCTGATGGCTGGGGGGATTTAACGGGGGGAAAACAACGTCAGTAGGTTTTGGTATCAGGTGGCAGCTTGGGTGAGGAGGAGGCACAGAAAACTTTGGATCTCAGTTTCCAGCTTTGACCCCACTTGTGCATCAGATGAGCATCTTTTAGGAATGCTTTCTAAAGTCAGGAGATTTGTATTTTATTTTCAAGTGAAACAGACTTTGCTGAAAATGGCATGGATTTTACCAGGTCAATACAATTTATAGTAAATAGGAGATGTTTAAATCTAGTTCTACATAAATAGCCCTAGCAGGAAAGTAGTGGAGCCTGCTAAAATAATCAATTTTTAATGCATCTCCATCAGAAAAATGTAACATCAGCCAAGGAGATCTTAAATCCTTCCTGCAGAGGGTGGGAAAGGGAACCCACCGCACAGACCAGCAGACGTATGGGCAGACTTCTTCTGAAAGGATTCATACCAGCCTCTTCTGAAGTGTGGTTCACATTCAGTGCCAATATTATGCACAGTTAAGAGACCACAGTTTGGAAAGTCGTCTTCCAAAAGCATGAAGCAGTCGGGAAAATCTGTCAAGTGCGAGCGCAGCAGCCGCTGCCCGCGAGGTGGCAGAAGGGATGGGGTCAGGGCACCGACCTGCTCCGCTGTGACCGTGTCACCGTGGGCTGGACCCAAAACCCAGACTGCTAGAGGGCAGAGACCGGATGCAACAGCAATTTGGGAAGTTTATACACATACATTTATAGAAAGAGAGGAAATCAGCTCTCACAAGCATTCAGCCAAAGCCCCACTGGGCTTTCGCAAGTGCCTTGGACTCGCTCTGCTCTCCCGCAAGAGATGTTCCATCATTACCAAGCACCTTCATGACCGTCCAAAAACCCGCAGCTCTCTATCCCTTGAACTTGCATCTCTTTCAAGAAGGAAACAGGGAAGAAACTAGCTTGAAGGTTGGGCTTTACTACCGAGAGCCAAGATTCACTTGAAACTCACCTTTTCACAGCCTTTCCTTCCCTGGTTTATAATTAACCGCGCTACACCGAAGATTGCAGTCTGTCGACTAATGCAAAGAGTAAATCCTTTCCTAGACTTTTTAAAACCACTCTCTCAGGCTCCCTGACTGCAGAGGGCTTTGAACTGTTTCCAGGGAGGAAAAGCGAAATCAAGTGAATTGGTTGTTGCAGTCAGCAGTATTTCTCCCAGGCTCCCGCCGCTGCTGCTCCGCTCCGGGGAGGAGGAACTGTCACGTTGCAGTGGGCTACTTCCAGACAGAGTCATCAGTTTTGACTTCATATTTCTTTGTGGGCAGATGGAAATTTCTCAAGACTGAAAGTAGGAGGGAGGGAGGGAAGCAGGTGCCTTTCTGTCATACACAATCTGAGAGAGCCGAGACTTTACAAAAAGGTACTACGGATTTTTTTCCAACTTGTTTCGGGGTAAAAAGACTCTGAAAGCGCGAAGGGGAACTGAAATGCTTGTGTAAAATCTGATGCTCCTCATTTTTGAAGTGATGACCAAATGGAGGTGAGATTTGAAAAGGATGCCTGCTTTTCCAGGAAATTTTTTGAAAACCAGATGTTGCTGTACTCCAGTAACTGAGACCTCCAAACGGTTGGTGGGAAATACAGGGTTTAAAGAGAATCCACAACTCTGGGGACATGAAATGAGCTGAAGCAAATTAGAAGCCTTTTAAAAATTGTAAAATCGGAGAAACTGTTAAAAGTGCACTCAGGTCAACCAAGTTATGCTAGCAAATCACAAGAGGGACCTGAAAAATAGTAGCTGGATATTGGAAAAAGTTTTTTGGTTTATTTTTTTTTTTAACATTAAAAAATATATAGGTTTTATATATATGTAAATTGTACGTGACCTTCCAGAGGTAACATTCCAGATTTATTTTTAATTCTCTCAGAAAGGGGCCAATAAGAATAAATAAATAATGGATGACAAAGCAAAACAAAGCACACACAGAATCACTGTTGCCTCTGTGAAAAAAAACCCTGTATAGAATAAACTTCCAATCCCAAACAAAAAAAAAACAGGTTCACCATGGATCATAAAGCCTTATGTCCTGCACACTCCAGCTTTCCGTGTTGAATATCCCTTTAAGAACTCAAACTAATAGCACTCTGCTCTTGAATTTTGCAGTAGCATCATACACAAGAGCTCCAGAGGTTAGAAATACCGTCTCGGGGGCAAAATGCCATGAAATAAGATCACACTGCCAGACAGGGCTTATAAACAAAAAAAATCTGAATTCTCAGCAAAGCCTGGGATTTTTCAAAGCACCCATGCACACACGGGGAAGCCTACACACGTCTGATGCTCTGCTCCTAGAAACTCTTCTGCTGGAAAAGAAAATACTGCAGCCATAGCGCTATTCCCTGCATCCTTGCAGAGACACAGCTCTGAAGACTGCTCCAAGGAAAATTGCAATGTTAAAATCAGGTATTTTTTTCCATTTCTATTATTGTTTGCTTCCAGATAAAGAACGGTGCTACAAAATCACTTTGGAAGTAGCCTTTAATGTATGTACCTCCAGGACTTCCTGGAGTTTAACTGGTAATTTCCTCACTAAGAGATGTTGCTCACAGCACCACCCTGGGGCAATGCAGTCTGAGCACCCCTCCCAGTTGCAAATCAGCATTTGCTATTCGTTTCCCCGTTTTATTCACTTCCCCATTAAAAGAGACTAGGAATTTCTCTGAAAAAAGAGGGAACAGAATAACCAAGAGGAACTCATTTTCACATCAGATGCCAAGGAGCAGGGACAGATATAAGTATGTGTGTATATAGAATCATAGAATTGTCAGGGTTGGAAGGGACCTTAAAGATCA
>VWZL01003005.1:27222-42111 GCA_013396915.1 Stercorarius parasiticus | reverse complement strand
ATATATGGATATATATATATATATCTATATATAGAGAGAGAGAGATATATATGTATGTATGTCCCCTCCTGAGGGGGTGAAAAATTACAGTAAAACAGTGACACATAGATATATGGTTTACTCTGATTTGTCCCCTCCTCAGGACATTTCCCTTTCCAACAGGAGGGGCAGGAGCCCTCCCAGATCCCTGACTCCTCCAGCTCCATGGCTCTAACCTGCCAAAAAGTGTTTGCTGCATTTTACGTAACTTCATTGGTCTGACTTTCCAACGGGTTAACAGCCCTTATCAGCAAATAAAAGCCTCCAGCAGCAGATGAGCAAAGTGATTGAGAAAGCCATAAAAACTGAAAGGAGAAAGCTGTCTGTAGTTAAAACAAGCCTCAGCTCCTGCTCCCCAGCAAACTCCCCCAGTAAATATAGAGAACTAGCAGGTTTATTACCCTCCCTTTGATTGTATGTCATCATTACAGCACTGTTTTCCCACATACCAATTCCTTCTTGGCTCCCACTTGCGATAAAAAACCAGAGATTTGGGTTCTTCTTAAAGATTAATAGACACAGCTGCCCTCATACTCTAAACTTGTGAAGTGGCTGAATATCACTCTTGAAATTCCAAATTCAAGGCCCTGACAGTTAGCTGCTGGGGCTGGAAGTCAACTGAGTCATGGGTTCCAGTATGGTTGCATGGAAGGAAAGGGTTGGCAGTGGACTAGTAGCACTATGGAGAAATGAAACCTGTTGAAGGACAGTTCTTCATAAAAAAACTCCAAAGCTGGCAACCATTTTTGATGAAAACAAGCAAACAAAAGCAAAACCAGTTTTCTTAAAAGTTTTCAAAAGAAAAACAGCGAAATTTGGCACAGAATGCCTTGAGACTAAATTTGTCTGTACTCTGTTTTGAAGACAAGTAGGAAGCACTACCCAAATCAAAGCATGAAATCATTGCTCAAACACAACAGATCATTCACGTGGGAGCAAACCTTCCCTTGGGGTTTGATTTGGGGTTGCGTGGGCTGGAGCAACTGGGAGATGCAGGATGAGGGTGCACAGGTTCCATGGATCAGCACAGGAGGTGCAGGGATAGACCAGCTCCCAGCTAGAGGAACCAAGGGGAAGGGAGGGGGAAGGAAAAAAACCAGAAACTTGTTTACTTTCTTTTGCTGGTGGCAAGCGAGGGTTGATTTTTGTTTAGTTCTTCCAACCCCAGGGGGATCGGTGATTGCCCTTGTCCCTCAATGAACCCGTCATCCCTGCACATCATCCACGCAGAGGCTTGCTGTGGAGCTGCAAGGTCCGCAGAGCTGCTCCCCAGTCCACAGAGCCATCCCCTGGTGCTCCCTCAACTGCCAAGCTCGGCACAAACTGGCAATTTAAAAAGAAAACCAACTCGCCATAGCAAGCCTTGCTGCTCACAAGGTTTAAGAGGGACAAGCGGGTAACCCTTTCGCCCCCCCCGGTAACACAAAGGGCTGGTAGGAAGCTCCACCACGGCAGCACAGGGCACCCTCATGTCCCCAGAGATGATGTCCAAATTCAATGCTGGCCACTTTCCAGGACAGGGCAAGCTGGGACTCCTTGCTGGCACCATTTTGGAGGGAGGGACAAGTGAAAATTAGTCGAACATGACCTTCACTGCAAGCAAGTACGGGTGTCAGGACATAAAAGAAGAAACACACACCCGTGGAGCGGCAGCAGCGAGTCCTCAGGCTCTAGGAGCTCTCTTGCCAACATAGAAATGCTTCGTTTTAGCTCTAGTTATGATGTCTGCATTTAGTATTCATTGCCGTGTCACCGATCCTCATGAATTCCTCCCATGTGCATGTGCCTCTCTCATCCATTTCTATCAGCATCCCAGTGTAATTTATTATTAGTTAAGAATTAATAGACACTTGGAAGTATAATGTTACATTTTTCTCTTATCTTCTGGTGCTCAGAAGCATTTCATGCAGCAGATCAAGCATTAAATCTGTCATGTAAACACATTATTTTGTCATGTAATGCATTATGATTGCACACTACCAGGAAAATGAAAAGCACTTAATGGTTTGTGTTTGATGTGTACTGTCAACAAAACTCAGGAAGAATTTATAAGGTGTTGTGGTTTAATGAGTACCTGTTTAATAGGGTTTGCCGTATCATTCAAAAATGTGGCTTTACAGGAGGTGTGCGATACAATGAATTTCGATGTGAATTATAAAGCCCAATCTAGATCTCCAGGTTTCTAAACAGCAAAGATAATAAGATCCAAGGAGCTGTTTATAAGCAATATATCATGACCTTTTCTCGTTTTCTCTTGGAATATTCCTCTCTCCTTCATCAGGTTTTATGAAGCTGCAGGCATCATGTCTGAAAGTGCCATCCAGTATCTTTCTATCATAAAATTAATTTCTTTTGTAGAATAACTCAGCTATAGGCAGGAAATGAATGAACTAAAGAAGGAAGAAGCAGCTGATAAATATGAACCCTACCAAACACCCAGCCACTGACAAGTCTGGCAAAGTTTAAAGGAAAAGAAATAAAGAAAGAGTTTGTTAATGGCTTGGGAAAGCTTCAGTGAGCGTGTATCCAGGGGGAATCTCCACTCAGCAGACTCCTAACAAAAGCCCCACCACCACTTGGCCAGAGGTAATACGACAACAGCACAAAAAAGGCAAAAAGCTGAACACAGCTAAAGAATTTCTCCCCTTCCTCCCCAGGATGCTGCTGGGAGCACCTCCCGCAAGCCCAAACAAGATGCAAAGTGGTATGACAAAACCCAGAGAGAAGCCTGAAGACAAAGTCCTGTCATCAGCCCACAGAAGAACCGGCCAAGAAGTGTTTATGCTGCAGAAAAGGAGATCCTGTGGTGTCCCAGCATCTTGCTTCCAATTTCAATCATTCTGGTGATGCTGCTGTTTTGTTCCCCATGAAGTCTGTCTGAAGGAGGCAACCACAGCAGAGCAGACTCCCAGGGAAAGCAGAGGCACTTAGTCATCACCTATATCTATCCCCAGCTCACTCAGCTGTGGCCTTTGTGTTCCCCATATCTGTGCTTAAGATGCAGTTATGGTAAACCACTCACACATGAACACATTCCCCAGCTTTGTAAATTAAGCAACCTAGAGAGAGAAGAGGGAATCCAGTTGGTCAGAAACACCACTGAAATTCACGGTCAATGGCCTCTCATTCCAGTTTTATGACTAATTCATTTAATGGCCTTCTGCAAGTTCCAAGTCCTCTGCCAGCCCCGGTTCTCTACCATCTCCTCTGCTATACAGCCACCACAGAGCCTGTAGAGATGCTCACATCAATGATGCTGTTGGTGTCCAGCGCAGGACCATTAATACTGGAGCTCCAGCGTGGAACAAGCTTTGCCAGAAGTGCTTGTAGACTGAGAAAACTGGCATAACTCAGCAGGAGTTATGTTGATAACATCTTTGCCTGCAGCTGATAAGCTAGCTTTCTGCAGAGACATGATGCACTTTACCAGAGCTCTTTACTTAACTATTAATAATGCAACTGGGAAAAAAAGTTACTTATAAGAAGCCAGGACTGCACAAACATCCTGTTCTAGAGAAGAAGACGGAGACCTGATCCCACCTTAGAGACAATCCACTCTTATTGACTTCAGAGGTAGCCATGCTCCCCAGCACTGGTCCGGCTAGGACAGAACCTGCATGTCTGACAAGGCAATGAGGTTTTATGCACCCAGGACATTTTTCTCCAACAGTGCTATTTAACCTAACTGTACTGTCAAAGCCACGTGGAAGACACAGTCTCATACTGTGAGTCCCTGTGGTATGAGTCCAGTGTCTTGCAAATAGTTAGCAATGCTCAACTGAGTTCTGAAGTTCTCCCACAAAAGAGCAGGGAGCATCCCCCACCTTCCCTTGGGTGAGCTGAGTCACCTTCTGGACCAGTCCCATCCTTCCTCCCTCGACTACAGAGGGAGACAAAGGCAACCACACACCAACAGGATCTAAATTAGAGCTCCCCTTGACCTCATGGTACACAGTTCACAGCACAGAGTCTTAAAAACCTCTTTTCAGAGGGCCTTGGTTAGCATTCATCCAGACCTGATGCAATTAACTGCTCTAAGTTATTAATATTAACAAGATTTACTGCTCCCCATTTACAAATGATTTGCATTTTTATGCATTCTTTTAGCATGGATCATCACGAATTTCTTTGGTATTCATGAGGTTGCAATTTGTGTATTTCCATAATTACCTCATCATATTCTCCATTAGATAATGGACCAAGGGCATAAAACACCAAGCAGAATTCAAAAGCAGCATTGACTCACCGCTCCATTGAGAGATTGATTTCCCCTTGTCCTTGAAGCACAGCTCACAGGAAAGCACTGGGAATGCTTTGCCCCAGCATGGGCTGAGGCTTGCAGGTTGAAATAAAAAAAAAAAATTAAAAAAATTTTAAAAAAAAATCAGTGCTCAATCATTAGTCTATGTGAGTTTCCCTATACCCCATACTAAGGTCCATTGGTAAGTTCTCTGCACAGCTCCCTTGGGCTTAAGGGGACTATACCACGTGCATTACAAGCTAAGAAATCACAATCAACCACAATCAATCACACCAAACACCTTCTGCACACTAGATCCAAAAACGGCTTGGACAAAGAGTCCCCCACACCAGGATGCGGCCTCTACATCCCCTAAGGGAAAGTTTGCGTCCAAAAACTAACCCAACCCAGGCTTCATGGATAATTCACTAGTGCACTGGAGGGAGAGGGAGGAAGAAGGGGAGATGAATTTCATGTACACAAAATCCTTTTTGTGTACTTAGGAATGGATATGAACAGATTTGAAATTAACAAGCTTAGTTCACTGCTGGGCAAGTGATCTAAAACGTCCAATAAATAATTCATCCCAGCAACATACATCACTGTGCAGCCTGGACTGTGACGCAGACCATGTCGGGGGGTGGTGGGGGGGGGTGTCGTCTCACTTTGTGAAAGAGAGACAACTTAATTCAGTGCAAAGTGAATAATCCAAAATCCCATAAATGATTCATCACTGGATTAAAAGCTATAGATTTCCCCATAGAAATTCTCTGCCCTGCATTAAATATGCAGATGATTGTGTAGTGTGTATTAACTACTGGACGGCTTAGTGAAGAGTGACACCAGCTCTGGTGCTTGAGAGCAACTTTGAAGCCATGAATCTTCATTAGATGTACAACTAAGCATGAAAAGAGGTTACCTTCAAGGATTCAAGGTTCACTACCATCAGTAGAACTACTGAGCATACACCGGTACACGCAAGATGAGAGCCAGGCCTTAGTATTTTTTGGTTTAGAAAACATTACTACAGAGAGAACTTATTCCCTGGTTTTGATTACCTACCCAGCTCCTCTTTTCCTAGGTATTAAAAAAAACAAACCCAAAACCACCACACATACAAGCCTTCCCTTTTTTATATATATATATATATATTTAAAAAAAAACAAAACAAAACCCTGCATTTTTGAAACAGCAGTAGAATATATAGCTTCTCTGCTTCTTAGAAAAACAAACGAACGAACAAAAAAAACCCCAAATCCACCACATTTTGGGAAGTGGTGATTTCCCGTCTCCTTTGGAGACGGCTCTGTGCTTGAAAGACTAAAGAAAGTCAATGAACTTATACCAAAGCTCATTTCCTAACACCCTCCTCCCCAAGCCTTTCAACGGTTTTTGCACACTCCAGTTTGCATCCATCTTCCCAGTGTCCGTATGGCCTCCTATCTCAGAGTCAAACAACTGGGAACTTGAAAGCTGAGGTTACCACAGGGGAAGGGGGTGAGCCTTCCTACCCAGGGGTTCTCTGTAGGAAGCCCCACTCTAGTCTCAGTGTTTCTCTGAGCACTCCCCAAAGTGAGCACTTGGAGAGCCCCTTGCCAAGACGACCACCAGCCCTTCTCATGAGCTGGAGAGCAGGAGGGAGCGGATGCTGAGATGAGCTGTGGGATGGTTAGAGGCCGACATTTCTTTCACCATGTCACTGCTGTCACAGTGTGATCACAGGAGGTGCTGAGTCTTAGGTTTTAGGTTTTAAATTAGCAACCGAAACCAAAGCCACGCTGCTCCAGCTGGGGTTAGACATGAGCGGGAAGAGGAAACCAAGAAGCACATGCCCACTGCGGCCTCAGGAGCACAAGAAAATCAGGGTGTTACTGGGACTTGCAGGAAATTGTGCTGCTAGAGGACACATAAGCTGGAGCCCAGGCCAAGTGTGCCCTAAGTGTGCCTTGGAGCCCGCCATGAGCTGGGGTCCTGGCCTGGACCTCCATCGCGACTGGAGGAGGCTGCATTTATTCTGCTTGGTGGCAGCAAGTCTGCATCACCTTTACGGCCTCTTCTAACCTCTCCAGCTGTTTCTCTGCTCTGTCTCTGTAGCTCAATTTTGCCATCTGCTGTCACATCTGCGGCAACACGTCCTATTTCCTCTTTCTACCAGGCTAAAATTTTCCACTTTTTCATGCATTCATCTCACACTGTGCGGTTATCTCTGTTCTTTCCCCAAGTCCCATGGTGCTATTTATTCTAATTTCTAATTTCCTATGTACTCAGCTACATTCTTCGCTTCTGCTTGCTCTTTCTTAAGCTCCAATTAGATTCCACCTTTGGAACCCAGAGATTTATTTATATTAACCTTAAAAAATGCCTAGAAAAGCACATTAAGGCTAAGAAACAAACCTGGAAACATAATGAAATGTGCTGCTGAGATAGAAAGGGACCATCAGAGCAGTCAGCTCCAATAAAGTCTATTAAAGGAGGTCTCTTATTAATCTCAAAATGATATTTAATTCATTCCTCTGGTTTCTCTTTAAAGGATTTGTATTCCTAAGTCAGCACTTGCCTTTTTTTTCAGTATTTCCTCCTGCTTCCTCATTAGCCAATCCCATGTCTCAAAATATTCAGATCCCCCCCTTTTTAATCGCTTTTCTGTACCTCCTCCATACTAATCGGGTAGTTCAGTCGTTGTGTCTTCACATCAGACCTCCCTTACCCAATTTAATCGGTCATTTTGATACAGACAATTGTCCACAAAGTGCTGGGGTCCAGTGAAAATTATTACTTGGACCAAAAGCTAAATCCTTCATTAATTAACCACCTTGCTCCATGGAGCAGACCCAGCCTCCCCAGATATAACACCATTTAGGCTTGACATGGACTCTGAACAAATTAAAGCCCGCTTTGCTGTAGCCATAGGCTCCCAGCGCAAGCCCATAAATGCTGCAATAACTTCAGCGGCTCAGGGCACTGGGACGAGGTGTTCAACCTGGATGATTTCAGGTCTTAGCGCTTGGCGGGGTGAGAGGTGGCGGGAGGAAAGGTCTGGGGGGACGGGAATCTTTCGGGACATGCACTTTAAGCTTTAAGGCCAAAAGCTTTGCTTGTCGGCAGCTCTCCGGCAGGTACAGGAGGCCAGCGAGGGCAGGGCGAAGGTGCATGTGGGCGGACTTGGTAGGGAGAGATACTTCAGCGAGTTCAACAGGCAGCAGTTCTTCAGGAAATCGGCACCCCAAACACACTGGCACGAGCCTCGCAGCGCTGACAGGGGCCAGGTTTCCTTCTGTCCAAGCGTTCCCCGTCTGAAGCCCTGGCCCCTGTAGGGCTTTGCAGCTAATACACTGTGTATTGGTTTAAGCTACTTACTGGGGGGTTTTCTGAGCTGCAGTGCTTTATGTTTACTCAAGCACATTTCTTCTTTGCCTTCCAAGGTAAAAGTCTTAAAAATAAAGACTAACATCTGCAGATGCCAATGACATATTCTCCGACAGTCTTTTCTCACTAAAAACCTGCTGCCTTCATCCAGTTTTTCTTCACTTTTCTTCACCCACTGTTGCTTTTGGAAAACAGCATTTCATTTTCCTCCAGCTACATTTTAAAAGGCTCCCTTTAACCTTCCACTGAACGTACCGACAGCCAGGGTCAGTTCCTCAGAAATTACTTCAATGTATTTTCATTCAACTCTAACACACATTCCTCGCTTCCAATCACCACTCTAAACCCAAACCTCAGCCTCGGTAATTGGGGGTGGATAAAAAGATAGACCCAAAAAGGCTCAGCGACATAAGTTACACTTACAGCTTCCCTACAGCATTTCTGGGCTGCATTTCCACATGGCTGACCAGATCAAACTCACTTTGTTGGCTCCTATTTCTTCTGCCCTTGTGCAGCTCCCCAAAGCAGGGCCTTCGAGTCCAGCCAGCACCACGGCAAACGTGCTAGAACCTTCCCCAGCAAGGCACAGCCCTGCTCTAAAAAAGTCATTAGTGCAGAGCTAATTAATAAGAGCAAAAGGATTGGCCCAGCCCTGCCAATTGGAAGCCACAATTAAGATATTGCTGGNTTTTTTTTCTTTTAAAGGAATACCTCAAAACTGTGTCTTTTTTTCCCTTTTATTCCTTACAGATTTGTGTGGGATTAATGCCTAGAAGCAGTGTCAGGCGCCAGGCCCCTGGGCTCAGCTCGTGCTGCGCGTTGGGGCAGCAGCAGCCGCATTAACCAGTGTGGGACAGACACGGGTCTCAGCTGAGCAAACCCAACCTGGCGGCCTGCAGGCCACATCCTCTGCTTGGGAACTCTCTTCTGCCTCCCACAACGCGGCTAGACCAGGGCACACAGCAAGGCGCTGAACCCCAGCGAGACTGAGAGGGAACCCAAAGAGGAACCTCCTCTGCCTCCCCCTAATTCATGGCCTTTGAGAAGACGCTGTAGAGTCAAAAAGTCCCACCGCAGCCCTGAGCACGAGTAGCGGGGAAGTCCAGAGCTGCCACACAATGTTTTCTTCTGATCAAATGCTATTCCCACAATGGGCTCTTGCTTCAAGTTGTCGTTGCCTGGAGTTGCCATAGGAGGGACTGGTGAACTCCAGGCAATGGAGATAACAAACAGTGTTGTGGATTTGAACCTTCTCCCATGCCGTTCCCATAGTTACTGCAGCAGAGTTGGTGAAGACCCCAACAAGACACATGAAAGCTCGGCGGCGTATCCCGTAGATAATCCCCCAGCTTCCATGGCCAGTCACAGAATCACAGAATCACAGAATGGTAGGGGTTGCAAGGGACCTCTGGAGATCATCTAGTCCAACCCCCTGCCAGAGCAGGGTCACCTAGAACGGTCCCATTTCACTAATGCCCCGAGGTTGGGTACCAACTCAGCCTGGTTCTTGAAGCCTAAATCTCAACCCAGCTGAAACACAGGCAAAAGCCCCCTCAGAAGGGGTGCGATTCGTGTGGTGAAATTGAGGGGGCTTCGCTCTGCCCTGCATTGCCCATCTACCTCGCAGCCACTTGAAGGCTCCAGATGAGCAAAAGACAAGGTTAGTGCTGCAGAGCTGTCATTATGGCAACATTTACAGGGCTTGAGGATAACAGGGAGGATTTTGGATTTCCCTGGACTGCTCTGAGCTGCTGGCAGCCCTTCCTTCTGCTCAGGGATCCTGGGGCCAAGCCAAGGTCCACAGCATGGAGCTGCCCCCCTATACTAACCACACAGGTGCCCATGCAGCCCACAGTGTCCAAACCATCCCCATCCTCGGGGTCATCTCTAAGCACAACGCAGGGATATGTGTGAGCAGCTAAGCAGCCACAACCTGCTTGCCAGCTCGGTGACACCCAAGTCCTGGGAACAGGGATGGCAGGTCCTACTGGTTCCCCTGAGGATGGGGTAGGAATGTGGGGGCAGCTGGTTGCTGCAGAGAAGGACTGGGGACAAATTCTGTCCCCAACAGCAGTAATGTTCTCCCCCGCAGCCCTCAGTCCCCATTAGAAGTAGCAGCAGGTGAATGCCACCCTTCATCTCTTCTTCTACACTGCTATTAGTGTCCCCAGAGCCTTTCCCTGGAGATCACAGGATTTTTGCTTATGCTGCTCAGAAACACGGAGGTGGCTTCACCCGCCTCCCATGGGCACCTGAAGGGACAACCAAGTTTACAAGATATGGCTGTGCTCTGCGTAGCACTTCTCACCTGCAACTTCTCTAAAAGATAAATGGGCAGCACTGGTGGGACTGGGAACCCGAGTCTCATCCATACAAAGCCCAGTCAGACAGCACTATGCTACGCCGTGACTGGATGCTGGGGCCCTAAATGAAACATCCTGGGGCTGCATGGTGCAGGTCAGCATGGCCCAGCAGACTCCACCATGAGAGCTGCTGGGTTTTGCAGGTCATTGTTGTGAGGACCAAAAGGCAACTCCAAACAAACAATTGGGGATCCCCTATGCACTTTTATGGGGGAGACAGGGGTTTATAAATGAGTGGGATGAGGGTTTGTGGCAGCAGGATAGAAAAATTTCCCTCCAGGTTGGTCTTCTGAGCATTTTCCCCACCTCTGGATATACCACAGTACTTCCTTGGAGAGCTGAGACAGCACACCAGCCATTTTAACACCTGGGGAATAACTAACTCCTGTTTAAATGCCTTAGGATGTGGCATAAAAAAATGCAATTGCTAGCGGTAAATTGCAAAGTTTATTAGTATAGTCTCCAAGGGTCATTCAAACATGCTGAATCACAGGCAGCATTGGTACCCATTAAGTAATCTGCATTTTTGATTCATACTCGCACCATTCTTGCGGCTTAATTTTTCTCTTGATTATATAAAAGCAATAAGAACTGTATTTCCTGTTCTTTATATTTTTGGCAATTTGAAATTAGTCAGCATTCCATGTTAGTTCTTCTCTCTTCTGTTCCTCACAGTATAAGTTGTATTCAAGGAAGAGCATTAGTAAAAACAGAGAAAACCAAATTCAGTTCTGTAACACGGTAGCAGTAAGAATGCGGATGCCGGAAACACCTATGAATAATGCATAAAGCACCTTCTCAAAGAAGCTTCTTTATGCAATGAGTTTTAAAGGTGACATGGCAAAATTTGCACAAAGATTTTAAATTTTCACAGTTGAAGCTTTGGCCTTTGGTTTTCACCCAGTGATATTTTGAGGGCTCATAAGCATCTCTCAGAGAAGCATGAAACAGGCCCTTTTTATTTTCCACGACATCCACAGATGATGTAGGACGTGTTCACAGGGAAAAAATGCTGCTTTCTCCTTCAGCGCCATTGAAAACTTTTTCACAGTCTTCCCCTGGTTCAAGGCTGTAGTGAGAAGCACAGGTCACTATAGATGGGGCAAAAGCACATTGCTGCTTCAGAGCACCATTTCTACTTGGTAATGCAGCACATTCCCATTGAAATGGAGACCAGAAGTTACCGATTCCACTGACTTCAATGGTGCAATGCCTACTTTTTACACCAGAGGAAGAATTGCTTGCATTCTTCTAATGGATAGAAAAGGGCTGTTCAGATTTTGCAGTGCCAGCTGTAGGGTAACTACCATGGCGTTAAGAAAAGAGTCGCTCCTTGGCCCCCAATCCTTATCTCATAGGTGGCGTATGCAATGGTGGACCGTCTACCATTGAAAAATTATTGGTCTTTGGCAAAGGGATGATACTTCACTGGACTAGCCTGTGGTTTGTCTCGAGAAAATCCGTTTTTTCAAGATAAGCCAGAAGACATAAACTTATCAGTTATACCTGCACAGGGTGACTCATCATAATCCCATATTTCATATCTGCCTGAAAACAATCACCTCAGTGATCACCTCAGCCACTTCAGTGTGACCCAAGCAGCGTGTGAGAGGGTGTGGTGGTCCCGTGAGAGCTGCAAGATTTATCTAGTGGTGAAAAGCTTGGTTTGCCACACTGCTGCAGGGTGCCCTTCATGGGCCCCGTTCGTTGTGTATTCGTTCAGATCGTCCATAAATCCCTGATCCCTTCCTGAACAATCATTTTGCTGGTTGATCATCACAACCAATTATCCCTTAATTTCTTGAAAATAACCCCACCAGGGTCATGCCCTGGTATTTGATCAAAGAATAAAGCAGATTAGGTATTTCCCTAAGCTGAGGGCACTACGTAACAGCAAGTACCATTTGCTAAAGTTCTCCAGAGCTCTGGCTGTCTGTTCATTGCCACATAGAAGCAGTATCCAGGAACCACTGTTGGTTTTCTGGGGTGAAATCATCTGAAGCTTGCTCAACTACAACGTTCTTGTCAGCACCACAAGCCAATACTATAACCGTTACAGTCAGTGGCAAATTCCTCCCTGCCTCTAAGAAAAATTATATTGGAACTTTTAATAGGAAATTACAAATGGATTACCTTTTTATTATAAACTTCTTTCTGTGTTTACCTAGAAGCAAAATAATAATGTCACAATGGCAAAAAGGAATCTATAATTCTAATGAATCTGTCAAATGAGTTCAGAAGCAAAGATAGCAAGTTGCTAAATTTCTGTGGGCTAAGCAGGAAAGAAAGGATCTCGTTCCGATTTAAGTTACACAAATAACTGTGGAGCCATTCCAGGAAACGGGACCACTTTACTACAAAGCAAAAGCCAACAAGATGAGCCAGACCTGCAGCAAGTGAGTGAGCAGGTTCTTTGCACAGGCTTCCTCCTGCTGCGTCCCCACCAACTCATGCTCCCTGGTCTCCTCGTGGTGACACAGTCCTGGAGTGAGGACAGCAACCCCCATAAAATGAACAGAGCGCTGTCACAGGGGCCATGGCAGATTTACCAGAAGGTTAACCAGAGACACAGAAGGACATCTGCACTAGGCCAGCATTAGAAACATTGATCAATTATGTGCTTAGGGATACTTACGTTTCCAAAACAGGGAGAGCACCAATACGAAAAGAATGGAGAGCGCTATGAGACAGGCAATGAGAATGGCATAGCTGGGAAACTGGAAGGGAGAAGAGAGAAACTGAAAAGGCTTTAAAAAACTTGTTTACTTCAGATCTGTTCACACAGGAGTGGGTCGCCCTAGCGCCTAAGAGCTCTGAAATATCTGCATTGGGCTGGAGTTTGCAACGCTTTCCTGAGCTTGCCTGTACAAAGTATGGAAAAGACGCATCGGGTTGATCATGATAAACAACATGAATTACCTGATAAATATTTAATAAATCTTCTTCCGAAGCATTCGAGCCTAAATTCATCCCACTTGACATGAACTCCTTAATAAGGTGTCTAAAGTAGGAGCTTAGTCACCCTCATCCTTCCCTCGATTAGAGACAGGGAAGCGTGACAACCCTCCTAAGTTGCCTTTTGCCTGCTCACACCCCAGGCATGCTGCCTCTGCCTGCCGCACAGGGGTGACAAAGGGATGACGTTTTCCTGAAGTGTCCATACCAGATGGGATGGCCACAGGCTTTGCATCTATCCACTGGAAAGATGAGTCGGTGGTTCCTGAGCTTCTAAACGAAAGTTCAAGCTGCTGTTTGCAAACACTGTCCCTTTAGTATGAATACATTGAAAATCGCTAGCTGTCCTGTTGTCCTTCTGGCTTCTAGTTAAACACTCTTGAAACTTAGAGGGAGTTTTACCTTGTCTCCAGTATCATCATGTTGCTCAGCCTTGCCGTCTGAACTTGCCGAAATCCCTGAAAACAAAAGGCATTGAAATTATCACCGGCACAGTCACCTGAAGGAGTGAGGGCCACTGTGGTTGTCACTGCTTTAGTCAAGGAGTGGTGAACTCTCAGGGAATGAGGAGGGCAAAACCTGGCCCTGAGCAGGAGAAATAAAGCAGCTTGCAACCAAAAGGGAACAATCTGTTTCTGACACGAGGGGTGTATCAGGCAGTCATTTGGAAATGTCAGTCTTCATCAAGGGAAGAGGAGGCTTCCCAGGGATAACCCATGAAGCAAGACAGTAGAAACTTGTCTGCTGAGAGGGAGTCACTTCCGTGAGCATGACAAGATGCCGCAGAGAGCAGGGGTAGCAAACACGGTACAAGTCAAAGTGAAGGAACTGCCTCAGTTTAATTGTGGTCAGACTGATGTGTGATTGCAATTTTTGAAAGCTGCATTAATACGAAAACCACAGGAAACATTCAGATAACTTACCACAGATAGAAGAAAGCTCTGTGGAGGTGATGCAATTTTTTTCTATCTAGGGATAGTAAGAATAATTCAGTTCTAGTTCCCCAAGCTTCGGAAATAGGGATGAGCTAAATGAATCTTCAAGAACCCTTGCAGCAAGCTTTTCTGCTGTTATGATCCTACTCTCTTACTTTTGTTAGTGAATTTAAAGTCACAGAAAGTTAATCTAGGCTTGGGCCTTGGCTCACCATGACCTTGTGCTACAAAGTAATGAAGTATTTAAGTATTTGGAGCACTTGATCTGTCACAGGAAGCAGTCAATGTTTCACAGCATCTTAAAAACAGAGGAGTCACTCAGCTTAGTGAAGCAAAACCTCAGTTTACATCCTATGACAGGAAAGCTCCTATGCCTTAGGGTCATGCCCCAATGCATAGAAAGCCGGTGATGAGCAGTGCTTTCAAATGTTTGACAAGAGAACAACCGTGGAGCCTCCATCTGAGCAAAACGTACCAGGGACCGGATGAGTCATTTGTCAGGGCATGTACATGTAACGCTCTTGCAGTGCCCAAGACTGCAGCCAAAGGAAACTTTATACGCATGAGACACGCAGAATGTGACATGATGATGGGGATGATGGGATGGTCACAAATAAGCCCATTAGAAACAAAATTGCTTTTTTAAAAAAAACTTTTCAGAGTATTTTATTCCGTGAATAACCTAATCTCCCCGAAATTTCTCAGTTCTGATCAGCACTCTCTGAGAGATGAGTTAATTTGTCTCCATGTACCAAATAATGTGTTTTCATTTCATCAAAGACACGGACAGGGCACAGGTAGCTCACCTGCATGCAACTGTAGGTAGAATTTTGCACTGAAGTAGAAAAGAGATTATGGCTAATAAGCACTATAGCTAAACAAACATAGGTAATAAAACTCCAGCAAGTGCCGAAAATCCCAGGGATACATGAACATTGCATTTTGCCATACGCCTGTTTTATGATACCGCTCTTTTCTGAGGAGAGGAGAG
>VWZL01003005.1:0-27204 GCA_013396915.1 Stercorarius parasiticus | reverse complement strand
GGAGGGGAGGGGAGGGGAGGGGAGGGGAGACAGAGGAACAGTAGTTCAGCAAATCTACGCCCAAATACACAAGAAGTGCATATCTCACTCCGACATCCGTGTCCGATAAGTCAAAACTAAGTTTTCCAGCAGCATGCTGCAGCCAGGCTGACGGGAGCAATTACTGCTGCTTACTCTCTGTACCTGAAGGAGCAAGGGTTCTCTACAGGGTCATGGATGGCGCTGGTGGGGTAGTTGCTGGGGGGAAAGCAGGTGAAGACAGAGGAGAAACTAAATCAGAGACCAGTCAGAAGCAACCAACTGCCCCAGCTAACCCAACCTATCTGGCAAGGATTGTACTTGGAGATGGAGCACTCTCTCAGCTATGGATTTCTATCTCAGCTACTGTTCTAACATCAATACAGAGTTCAGCAACAAATTAGCCTTCCCTTACATTACAATAAGGCTGAAGTTGGTCCATTTAGTGCATTACTTCACAGAGTAAAAGGAGCCTGAGTCAAGAACTTAACTTGGCTTATGGTCCTTACTAGACGGTGTTCAGTTGTGCCGCAGCATTTTCACACATTATGACAGTTTGGCTCTTGGAAATAGCATGACACAAGTTTTTGCATGGGAGGGAGTGTACATGACTCACATAAGCGTGGTACATTTTCTGCTGGTTTTGCTTTGTGGTGGCTCTTTCTGGCCCACACTCACAACTTAAGTTGCCCCCTGTTTACAATGGCAGAATATAGACATTATCCAGGACTATATCAGAAAGACGACAAGTGAGACAGGGGTGAGAACCCTCACAAATGCTCAAGAGACCAGTTTTTCTCTTTTGTGAGCCCTCTCCAGGGGCATTAAAGAACAGCTTCCTAAACTATTTCTGCTGTAAGTCTCTAGGTCTAGCAAAAGAAGACCTGCAAAAATCTAAATACTGTGCTTTTAAGAATTAAGAGATTCTCGGCAACAGTTGAAACTAAAATAACTCTCTCAACAGCCAAATATGACACGTCATCCTTGAATTTTAGCTTGCCTTGTTTTAAGTTCTCATTTAAGGGCATCTGGTGGGCAGACTATCACACCCGAGCCATTCTACTTTTATACTTGACTGAGAGACATGAAGTGCAAACTTCATGTGAGTTTGGTCATTTCTCAAGTATGGTACGATTTTGTGTACCAGCTCCTTTTCTCTTGAAGGAATGACTGATAGTTGTGGCAATAGCCTGCTGCTTTCCATCACGACCAAGGACACATATTGAGCACTGGAGAGCTGAGCCTGCAGCCACGTCTGGCTGAATATTCAGTGAGGTTCAAAGTTCACAGCACTCAGGGAGGATTTAAAATTGAAAACTCAGTGGACACGCAGTGACGACAAATCAGATATCTGAGAATTCAGCTTGGATGGTGACAAAGTCCAGTTCTTCACTTCTCTCAGACCTGAGATACCTGACAGGAGCGAGTGACTCAAAATCTACTTCCTTTGGAGGCTTAAAAACATGTTTTTCTCAGCTGTTGTTACATCCCGATTACAAACAATTTCTGTGGGGACCCCAGATACCTCTTACTTCCAGACGCAATGAATAGCTATCAGTACATTTGGTACACTCTTAAGAACAGTCAATACTTTTGTTTATGACAACTTCTTTGTTTCTCTGAACATGCAACTTCCAACTTTGCAATGTTGCCCTCCTCACCTGCAGTTGGCACGTCTTCCACCACGAGAGAAGTGTCAGCACTTTTAGTTCCCTCTGCAGCTGGAAGTGTACTTGGGAATTTGGTGGTCACTGAAACAAAGTAAAAAGCAATGCTTATAAAGATCACTGGTTAGGAGGGTCTTCATATGGCATTCAAAATCACTTGCACAGTTCTGCATCTGCAACAAGGAGGTGAAAATCTGCACCCTGGTTTTCATGTCTGCAGCTCATCCTGCCCAGATAACTGATGTACTTTACTAACGTGACCAGTGGTGAGATGTTTAAACTGTTCAGCTGTGGATATAATTAATCGTTGCCAAGTTTAACTGGGGCACTTGTTATGGCTGGAAGACAAGAGATGGTACAGAAAAGCTGTCCTCAGAGGTTCAGGACAGAAAGAACTTCAAGTCATAGAAGACCCCAAAAATGTACAAAACCCAGCCTTGTTTGCAGGCATGAGTCTGTGGGAAAGAAGTCACTGATGTGGATAAAGAGCAACCTAGGAATGGTTAGAATGATAACAGGTGACTCTGATCAACTAAATATTAATAATTACAGCAGCCTTCATATGGGATGACAATGTAAGTACTGAATTTTAAGCATGTTTTGAATTCTCACTGACTTAATTGCTCAAGTAGAACCTTTTCAGCAGACCATCTCAATTGTCTTTCTCAAATCAAGAAAAAAATTTGTGCATTGTTGCATGAATCCCTTACTCCAACCCAAGTGCAGGACTTTGCATTTATTTCTGTTGTATGTCATGACATTTCTGTCACATTATTTCTCCAGCCTGTTAAAACTCCTCTGAATGCAAGCCTGACCCTCTGCTGTCTTGGCCATTCACCCCGGTTTGGCATCTTCCACAACATTTGACCTGTGTTTCCTTAAACCTGTGGAGGCATACCTATAGGCATCTCAGAGAAAACCTCCCAGATACAAATATAGGTATTTGGAGGGTCTCTATGATGCCAGCCAGGCTAACAGGGAAAAAAGAAAGGATTGGTGCTGGTTACCCTTTGTACCTCCAGGAAGAGGGACAGACTCTGTTGGGCAGAACATATCACCATCTTCAGTCCTCATGTCAGCTGCTTGGAAATCAGTTGAAAAACCTGGGGGAGCACTAGTTGTCACCATAGTTTCTGGAAGAGTATCATTTTCTGTCACAGCAAATGTTGGGGGAGCAATGGTCTCCAGTGTAATTCCTGCTGGAGACTCAGTGGTTGCAATTGTTGCTTCGGGGATGGTGGCTGACAGGAGGACAGTAGTCCCTGCTGTTGTTTGATGATCGGTGGTTGCAGTTGTTGCTGGGGGGACGGTGGTTGTCAGGAGGACAGCAGTCGCTGCTGTTGCTGGATGATCAGAGGTTGCTTGGGGAGCAAAAGTTGTTTTTCGAAAACGTTTAGGGGAAACGGGAGCCTTTCTCGTGGTGGTTGTCGTCACTGGAGGGGCTGCATAGTAAAAACATAGCCAAGAGAAAAGCTAGATCGGAGCGCCCACAACCGACCCTGAGGAAAGCCAACCCAGAAATGAATGGAAATTATCTAGCTGACAAAATGCTGGGAATGAAGGTGGGAGAGTCACTATTTAAAAAGGTGGTTTAATTAGCAGAAAATATGCCCCAGCCAAAGAAATTCCCAGATTTACAGATTGGCTTTTTTTTTTTTTTTTTTAAATTGTAAGTCTCAAGCACCCCCTCCTTGACCCTCTTACAGAAATGGAAGGACCAGAACCTTGTATGGTAGAACCCAAAAACTTGCAAACTTTGTGATTTTGCTTTTCAATGTCCTCATAAATATAAAATAAATAAAATAACTTGATTTTCAACTGCAATCTTCTTGCTAATCTTTTCAACCGGTCCTTTTTTATGAACTCTGTTGCCCTCAGACTCGGGAATTGACATGGCATTGCAGCGTTTTCCCCCCACTCTCCTGTTATATCACTTACAACGGTCATACAAGAGTGCTGTGTACGTCAGCACCAATCGCACTCCTGAACACCCCGTAAAAGTCAGAAAAAAATCTGTCTTTCTGCAGTGTGGAGGGTGGCTACGACTTTTTTTTCTGTGCTTTGCAATGCTTTTCAGCCTCTTCTCGACTTCGTGAGACCCTTACTTCATCTTGCAGCTCAGCAAAATAATAGGAAGGGGGAAAAGTCCTTCAAGACTCTGAGACAAATTTCTAAATAAATAAGTCTCCTCATGACACGAGCCAAACAAAAGCCTTTTGGGTGTTGGGGTGAACCCCAAATGAAAAACTGAATTTCATTCCAAGGGCTCTTCAAATGATAAAGGCCTTTTTAATTCCGTCATCTTTTAAAACGTCTAATATAGTTACAAAATGGGAAACTAAATATTTCATTTGAAAGGCAAAAGAAGGGTAAAAGTTACTATTTTCTCATCAAAACAGTTCATTGAATGTGATTCAAATTGGAAACTGGTTGCAGACCTCCCTTGAAAACTATGTGATTTAGGAAAAACACCTTTTGCCAAAACAAACAAACCAAAAAAAGCACACAAACTCCAACTTTAAACTCCTGTCCAGTGAGAGGTTTCTCCCTGCTGGCTGTATCATGAAGGTCCCCGAACTCACCTCTGACCACCTCCAGACGCGTGTTCCGTTTGATGTCGTTGAACCAACCCGGGATCTCTATGCGGCAGCAGTATGTACCTGCATCTTCTGCCTTCACTTTCTCAATTGTGAGAGACACATCTCCGTAGGAGATGTAGCCCCGGAGATTGTATCTCTGTGATTTTCTGAACGTCACCCTATTCCCAGTGGTGTGCAAAATTTTGTTATTGCACTTAGAATTTGGGCATGGGCCTCTGCCCCAGCACATGTCGGAGATGTCCTTATGTCGTGCCACCGGGTAGAAGCAAGGCAACTGAACAGGTTGCCCTATTACTCCTCTAACAACAGGTTCAGAGGCGGTGTGGGCTGTCAAGAAAGAACAAGGAGAGATGAGTGTTGGCAGTCTCCCATGCGTGACTCTACCTGTGCAACACATTAAGGCAGGAAAAGAAACACTCCTGCCTGCAGGCAGGTCACAGTTACTGATCCCCCGAGCCTTCCCTAGGAGCCGGTGGCAGCTGATGGCCCAGGGCACAGTGAGTGACAGCCGGGAGCTCGCAGGCATTGGCTTGCTGCTGCTGCTGGAGGGCTCCATGCTGTGGGCTGGGCCAGCTGCTGGAGGGCTGCTCATGAAATACATCACTCGCATCAAACCTGTGGTGAGTGAAGCCCAGGTCTGTCGCTGGCAGCCTGAGCACAGACTAGACCTCTGCAAATGGAATTTGGGAACTCTGTTCCCATCCCATCTCCTCTCCTAAGAGACTGTTTGAAAGATGTTCAGAAACCTAGCGTGAAGTACATCTGGTTTTCTCAGTCCATCATCATCTCCTTCAACAAGGAAATGCTGTCATAGGTTGCCTTTCACTGGCAGTCTCAATAGCAGTGTCCAAAGTACCTATCCGTGTGTGAAATTAGGGCCTAATTAAGCCGGCAGAGCAGTGGGATATGTCTATGGAACCTGTTCTCAGAAAGTGCACTGCTCTCTCTGTTTCTGAGCAAGCCCTGCCAACTAGCCCACTTACCTTGCAGAGCCCTGCATACATAGAAACTTTAACTGCTAGCATTATACTGATGTTAAAAAGAGCATATGCATATTTTCCTTGTGCTCTTACTCTTAATGATTAGCTTTATTTGGTGTTTATTGCCAATACCCACCTTAGTATCTGGTTTGAATCTTTGCTACGTTGGTCCCTCTTAACTGTCTATGCAGTTCCCAGATTGCTCTAAAAGGGATTTCTTCTTCATAAAAGGCACCATACAAAGAAAAGGCTCCCATACAGGAACAAATCTTTTCTGGTTTACATCCCCCTAGTCTGCGTCAGTCCCACAACCCTGTTCCAGAAACTATGGTGACAACCGATAATGCCGATAATGCAAACGTTATCGTTTACATATGGTGGAGCAGGAATGGAGGGACCTTGGGAGCATCCAGACCCGGTCCTCTGCTGCAGCGAGAGGATCATCCCGCAGATCTGATGTCGCACAGCCAGCTTGCTTACCCCAAAAAAGACTTACAGCAGTTGCTGCTATTATCACCAGCTTTGGCCCTGGTTTGCCAAACGTTTCTATTTTGCCAGCTGTTTGAATGCCTTGTCTTTTTGGCGTGACTCCCAGATAGCAAACAGATGCTTCCAACTGTGTCCATGTCTCTTTTGTTTTGTCTTTAATGGACTATTCCCCAGGTGAGGTTTTAGTCCGTGGCAGGCTGCCTCATGACTTGTTATTGGGATGACATTTCGGCTTCATTATTGCTTATCATTGGCAAGATAAGCCAACTCGTTCAGGTTTCCACAGCTCCAAATGCTAAAAGCGTAGAGGCAGACAAAACAACATGCAATATGGTGTGAAGGGCAGAAGCTTTTGCAGTGAAATGAAGGTAGGATGTGCCAAAAAAAATGAATTCCTGCATACAGGATAAGGCTTTGCAAGATGGCTGCTCGTTTTAGTCCTTGGAAAGGGTAAGTTCTTAGGTCTTGTACAGCAAAACAAACAGGGAAAACAGCCTCTTTCTGTGACAACAGAACAAAACGGTTCGTTCATCCAGTCGACCTTGAAAGTAGGGGACACCTAGGGGAGCAGGGGTTAGTCGCTGAGCGGGTTAACACATATTTTCAAGTCACCCCAACAAAGATGTGTGTGAAACCAAAACCAGCTCAAACTACTTCTGGAGTTAAGGTCACTGCTGCTTGAGGAGAAACGGGCTTATCTTCTGTTCCTATTTCATCCCAGCCCTGCACAGCACAAAAGCAGCTTTATTAAGCGACCCTTTAACAAATGAAAAGTTGCCTGCTCTTCTCTTTGAAAGAAGCAGAGCCCTGAGCTTCTTAAAAAAATAAATAAATAAAAAGAAGAAGAGGGAAGACGCAAGGCACCAGAGTGTCTCCAGTGCAGTTTCCCACCAGTATTGGTGCTAGAAAGTTACAGGTTTTGCAGTTTCAAATCCTCTTTAAATTTATGTGAAGCTAATGTTGCTAACATCTGCCTGCACTGCAGGTTGGTATGGAAAGCTTCAGTACCGCAACAGCCTTGATTCAACGGTGTGAACCTCTGCGAGGACTCAATAGCTTCCTTCTCAGTTGCAGCCTCTTCCAAAAGAAATAGTAAATAGGACTTTGAAACATGTCTTGAAATTAAGAGGTTCCCGAGCCTGTTAAATTGTGACGCCCCAGTCTTACTGTGAGAGGAATCCTACCCTTGCCCATGGCAGTGACCCTCCTAGGCGCCCAGGGTTGACCCAAGGCACCCTGAGCATCAGCTGTGCCTGGGTACTACCACCACAGCCAGTGAGGTTTGCCACTCCAAGTCCTTAATCCAAGTAAGCGAGACAAGGACTCCAGATGTTTAACGTATCTTCCAAAATAGAAATGGTATTCATAATTGTTCAGATCATGGAGATGTACAGATATTTATAGATAGTCTCTCTTGAACAAACCCTCAGCGACAGTTGGTATTAAGCAGTAACTCCAAGAGCTGCTGTTGTAGCGGTCTCCTCTCCCATAGACTGGTCGTCCGATGGACAAAGACATACATCCTCCAGCCAAGACAGCTGGTTGAAAAATAATTTTTTTACTTGATCTATTTCTGGAATAATTTTCCTTCTTTGTAGAAGATTCTTGGCATCTTTTCCCTATCAATCAACCCTATTTTTTTTTTATCTCTTCTTGAAGCTTCTGTTCTATACTGACAAAATTGCAGAGAAAATGACTGACAAACAGAAAAGAAGCATTTAGCTGCCCACTCTACTGGTTTCCTGAGTCTCAAGACTACCCATTCTCAGCGCTGAGCCAAGTTAAAGAGAAGGTAACAAAAACTCATTCTCACCCTTCTGTAGCTCTGTGTATAATAAAGTTTTTGAAATCAAGACCAAATGGAGGTGAGTATCTCCAATTTATTTTGAGGCTGAAGATACGGCAAGGAAAGAGCCCTCCTGTTTCTTCTGCTGGGACTGGCAAAAGACCAAAATATTATGGAATTCCCTGGGCTACAGCAAAGCGCCAGCAAAGCTCCACTTGCGCAGCAGACACTGTGGAGGCTGTGTCACCTCGCCTCAACAAGGCACGGATCACCTCTTGTCCCTCAGTGTAGCCAGCCGCTGACCAAAGTTTTCCACTACTTTTCAGATCGATTTAAGAACAACGCAGTTGCTGTAGATGTTATACGTAATATTTCACCCTGAGCCAATTAATATTTAGTCACCTGAGACAGAATTTCCTAAAACGCCTAAGTGATTTAAAAGCACAACTCCCGTAAGCTCATGCCCCACTGAAGGTGGGTGAACCCCCATTCCTGAGCCGCCTCAGGCAATTTGGAAACTGCATTGCTGATGCCTAAATGTGCAAGCAGAAATGTAGCCAATATACCAACCACGCTCACAAGACCCAGTCTCCCAGGTTACTCTTCTTTGAGTTCCATCTTTTTTTAGGATTCGGATTTTAGCTGGATGAACTGAACGCTTGGGAGTAAAAGGAGAGGACTCTCCAGCCGCGCTTTCCCATACTCAGTTCATAGCAGCAGACAGCCCTGAGAGTTTCAGAAAATCCTCTCTTTATCATGTATATGCATTCATTACTCTGTCAATATTTCAATTCCCAGCTTGTGCTGTGCCAGCACTGTAGCGTGATGGAGAGACAGAGGAAGCAGCAAAGCCAGCAGTACACGCTCAACAGTCGTAAAGAAATTAGATAATTTGGGAACAGGGGAATTAACCAAGCCTATACACGGAGGAAACCACATACATTTTTAAAAAGAAAGAAAAAAAAGTATCGATCAGTATTAACGCAGTGAGTTAAGAAAACTTCTGAAGTTCTGTACACAATTATGACCTTTTTCACCATTTTGTTTTCACAAAACAAGTGTCGCTGTTTTTAATTTTACAAAATTTTTGTTTCCTCAGCAAGCACTCAAAAAGCAGGTGAAGACTCACCTATAAAGATCTGTAGCATAATCCAGTGAAACAGCACAAGATGGGACATTTTAGCTGACGGAGACTCCAGGGCAGCGAGTGGAAGGAGAGAAAACCAGATCTTATACTTTCCAGAGATGCTGAGTGAGCCCCACTGAAGTCTCATTTCTCCATTTCCAGATTTTATGTAGCGAAACTGCTTCTTTCCTACGCTTCCGGATAGAAGCTGGTCAAAAGAGGCGATTCTCCTGCTGTATTCCGCGTTGGTGCGGCCTCACTTTGGGTGCTGTGTGCAGTTCTGGGCCCCACGATTTAAGAAGGATGTGAAGGTCCTTGAACGCATCCAGAGGAGGGCAACAAAACTGGTGGAAGGGCTGGAACGCATGTCTGATGAGGAGCGGCTGAGGACTCTGGGTTTGTCCAGTTTGGAGAAGAGGAGGCTGAGGGGCGACCTCATTGCCCTCTACTGCTCCCTGAGGAGGGGAAGTGGAGAGGGAGGTGCTGAGCTCTTCTCCCTGGGAACCAGTGATAGGATGCGTGGGAATGGTTCAAAGCTGTGCTGGGGAAGGTTTAGACTGGACATTAGGAAGCATTTCTTTACCTAGAGGGTGGTCAAACACTGGAACAGGCTTCCCAGAGAGGTGGTGGACGGGCCAAACCTGTTAGTGTTTAAGAGGCATTTGGACAATGTCCTTAATAACATGCTTTAACTTTTGGTCAGACCAGTGGTCAAGCAGTTGGACTAGACGATCATTGTAGGTCCCTTATGATGGTTCTGTCCTATCCCATTCTATCCTATTCCATTCTGTCCTATCCTCCTTCGTCTTCCAAGACACTCAGCATGGCACTACCACCAGAGATTTCAGTATATTAATTGTTTTGGCTTTCCATGGAACTCTTCAGGCCCATTACCCTTCTGTGGTGCTTCCACAGGAGGATTAGATGGGTAGTCCAAGATAAGTCAGCCTGGAAAAAAGATAACCTAAGGGGCACCAGGAACAGGTCTACAAAATCTGGAGTAGCACAGGAAGGTTGGAGAGCAATTAGCTGTTCAATACCCGCCCCCAACACAGCATCAGAGAAGGACTCTCATGCTTGCAGACCTGTTGGACTCAGTAGTGCATTGGATTAGGAGGCTACCTCTCATTAGCATCCTCATCCATCACACCACCACTACATTGCAGTGGCAAGAAGTAGATCCTCAATACACTAGGGTCCATCAAAGGCAGGGTGCCTGGCTTCTTTCACCAGCATGTAGCCAACTGATGCTGCAGTAGCCAACTTAGTGGCAGATTCAAGCAGCGCGAAGCTCAGAGAACTATTCTGAGTTGATTCTGAATCAAAGTGATGCTGCAATGCTTCTCTGTATCTTCACATGCTTCAGTGCAGCAAAACCAGCAGCCAGGGGGGATAGACACAACCGTACAGCAGTGTCTTACTGTCAACGTTACAAGGCACGTTGACCAGCAATCAGTAAAATATCTGGTTTGCTAAATTCTACCAGGTACAGTTAATACAATGCCAAGTACACACAGCCCCAGCTGTTCTGTGAACAGAACTAATGAAACCTGATGTGCCCAATATCCTGGAGACGTTTTCCCTGCAATGATCCCAGTTCCTCCTTTGTCTCCCATCACTCGCCGTTAAGCAGTGGCTGCGAGCCCATGCCCAGCTGATGCCAGTGCAGGGAGCAGCTGAATCCCACCTGGGGAACCAATTTGGAGCTTTATCCAGCTACCAATTTCATGAAGCTCGTCAAAAGAGAATTGGTCAGTATGTTGCAGGTGACTAGGGAAGGAAGAGGATGAACACAGCACCATGTCAGCTTCATTTCTTTAGCGAGACTGGGCTAAATGCAGCAGAGTGACTTGAAAAAGGCCGCTCAAAATCCAAGTACGCTGGGAAGAACCAGAAAAATGTGCCTTGTTTTCTGCTTATGTACTGCTATCTAGTGGCTTCTTGCAGGCAGAAAAGGAAAGGCAGAAAGTTCTCTCAAAAAAATCAGTTTGCAGCTCGTTAGCCTTACCCCGCTCAATGCGCTGCCAGTTTGCGTGCAGCTGGATAATCTCTTAATGGGTGAATGGGCTCCAAGTGCCACCTGCACGTCTCTGGGGCTCGTTTTGAAATGCCTGTTCCAAGGTCCACTGACACGAGTGGAAATCATGAAACAGCACAGGGAGCTTCTGCCTGCCTGCATTTGTATGGATTACACTGCGTATCCAAGGCGAAGTTCTTGCTTCGCACAACCTTTGCAGAGTCTATTTACCAACTAACTGCACAGCAGAAAGGAAACTTTAACTGAGATTTGGGTTACCAGATATTCTAGGACTTTATTTTGCATGAAAACTCTCTGATACAAGAATTAGTCTAAATTAGTCTGTAATATTAAGAAAAAAATCCTTTGGGCAAGCAATTTTCATAATTAGCAGCCTTCAAGAAGTGTCCTCAAACTTCTTAAAAGCATGAGTGGTTGGAATCAGATAATTTTGGAAACCCACCGCTTTTCTAACTCTGATCCCAGTAGAGACTGAGTTGGTAAAAGTTGCAGAAAGCAGAAATTGCTGAAGATGTTTTCTGAGATCTAGCTCTAGAGACCTGATCAGACTTCCTCCACCTTCGGTCATGGGCCAGAGCCCGCAGCAGCGACATGTTCAGCCAGGCAGAAGGAAAGCAATGTCTGCTGGAGGGTCCGTAATTTTAGTTTAGTAATTGTTACAAACAGTCAAATAAAAAAAATACAGTCTAACACTAGCAGGTCCTTTCTAGTTTCGGTATCTTCTCACACAAGGCAACGCATGACACGAAGACAGAAAAATGGCAGAGCTGGTTTCTTCCAACACCTTTCCTGGCCCAGGGATCAGTAATCACCTAATACCCGTGCTCCCACGCAGAGCGCTTCAGTCAACCACGAATTCACCTCCCCATTTGCAACCTTTTAGGCCTGTTGCAACAGGCAGCCGCAAGGCAACGCGCAGCACAAGTGAAAATACAAAGCACACCAGGGTCCCCTCTCCCAACTTGCTTTCCATTTCTTCCTTCCTCAACAGGCTGAGGAGCCTTTCCCTCCTTCGTGAGCCTTTGCAAACATGCTCACCTGCAGTATCCCACCTTAGGCAGCCTCGCCAAGACGCCCGGGGGGAAACACTCCCCTCCCAGCCCGCTCCAGCCCTCCCATCTCTACCAGCTGGGGGAAGGATGGGTAACAGCTCCAGTGAGCCCAGCTCCCCTTAAAGCACAACCAGACTGTGTCCCCAGGTGCCTCAGCTGTTAACATAAACACCTACTGATTTTATTATTACTCCTTTACGCCTCATTGGATAGCACAGCTTTGTTCTTTGCACGACTCCCTCGAAAAAGACGAATTCAATGATAGAAAGGTTGCGGTAAGTCTGTGAGTCTTCCCTGTGGCAGCAATCTCTGCTTTAGGTATCGCACATTGCCGCTCGCGAAGAGCTTCAGGGCAAAATTTGTAGTGACCAATATTTAGTAAGAGTTGGTCTCTCTCCTGCCTGTACTGCTTTTCCACTCTTCCGGGAAGTCCTCAGCCTCTGTTTAAAAATGTGGTCATAAAAATGATTGGGGAAAGTTATTCTCCCACTTAAAACTGATTTGGGTGTGTTGTGTCTGTTGCTCAACAAGGCATAAAGGCGTGGACTGAGGAGCAACGGAGGAAAGGCCCTAAGCCACAGATGCTCCCGCTTATGACCTAAAAGCCATCAAACCAACCCAGCATAAGACAGTGGTGTTTGATACCTAGAGGGTTGTAAAGGCAGGGCAAACTTTCAGCCAACACTTTGTGCGATGTCCACGACATTTTCCACAAGTTAAGAAAAGTAAGAATTTAATTAACTTTACAAAGTAGTTATTTTTTTGTTCAGCTGTTTCAGAGGCCTAGAAGCGAAACTTTCCACCCTGAGGACTTCTCAGGGCATAGGCGGGCCCAAGGAGAAAGCCACAGAAAAGGTGATGCATTTCGCAGAGGAAAACCCACTTAGTCATAGTTCTCTGAAAACAGGCTGTGACTATTGTGCACATTGATGGTGCAGGCTCTGAGGACAGCCCAGGAGGGGGTGAGCGTCAGTAGCTTCTCCAGATTTAACTGCGGGCTCAGTACATTGTATTACTGAGCTCTTACCAGGACCAGGTATACCTGACTTCAATGAAAATTCAACTAAACGTACATTAAAATACTAATACTACCAAGTTTTTCCATGTGTCATCTTCGTCGGGGCAGCTATGATATTGCTTCTGCCCTCTGAGGGCATGGACTCTTGTGTAGCCGGCGGACAGAATACACAGTAAAGACAAACTTTTAAAAAAAAAAATAAGAGAGTGTGGTTTTCCTTTTGCGACTGAGCACTTCTGGCACTTCCTCTTTTTTCCAAAAAGGAAGAGAGAATTTGAAGCAGATAATAAATATAATGGTAACTTCCTTTAGGGTTTCATAAGTGGATTCTGGAAATTTCCATTTGAGCCAATAGGGTTTCTGTTTCTGGAACAGGCTGATAAAGGTTTTAATTAGAAGTGTAGCTTTTATTTGTTTTATTAGAATGACGCGAATAATGCTTCAGTAGTCCAGTCACGTTTAGCTGCTGAGCAGAGGGAGCAGCTAACATTTCGCAAACTATTTAATGTCCCATCAGTGACAAAGGCAAGCACGTATACAGTCTTCAGCGTATTATATAAATGTTTTCCTCCGCATGGGTCTCATCTTCCAGGGCACTATGGTTCCCTGCACGTTCTGGTCTCCAAAATGCAACGAAGCTGCACAAAAGAGGAAAAACGATGCTGTTAAACAAAAAACAGACAACAGAAACACAGAAGAAGAAGAGCAGACAGCTAAATCCACCAGCTCACTGGAAAAACGTAAAATATGCAAAACCACTTACTTAAACATGACTGATAATGAATCATTTTTCCACTTATGAGACAACCCACACTTGAAGTTTGCACACTCCCTAATGCGACGAACTGACAGTTATACTCATTTTTGCTTACTAACTAATAAGTAGCAGAACTTATTAATTTCTTTTTCCAATGTTTCCCATTAACTTGAGATTAAAAAAGAAAGTCGAAGTATGTGGTGGGACCGTCAGCATACTGACAATGTTTTCTTTCTGCAGCCTAGTTTGTCCTATTAGCTAAAGCAGGAACAGAATACTTACTTCGGAAAGTCACCCGTCTTCTTCATATTGTATAAATATTCTAAGGACCATCCAGGATGAAAATAAAGAAAAAAGAAAAACAAACAATTTACTTTAAACCATCAGAAGCAAGCAAAGCAGCAGGTTAAAAAAAAAAAAAATTCAAGTGTAAGAAACTAAATATGGGAACTTTAAGCAAATGTTTTCAGTGTGGGAAATCCCCATTATTTCCATGAGATTTAATTCAGGTGGCTTGGTCTGACCAACAGCCTCTATGGAGAAAGTCTGGCACATGAAAAAAAAAAATTGGATACAGTTATATGAAACCAGTGCCCCTCCCATTGGGAAAGACTGGGACAACACGGCAACCGAGGAGGAATGGGTAGGAGGAAATGAGTGGTGCAGGGGAGGCGGACTTGTATCACGCATCTCCTCACCGGACCGTGGGTTGACTGGTTGCTAAGGAGTCTGAGCCATAAAATGACAAGACCACACTGGCACCTTGCTGTTCTGTGCCCCAGGGGCTAAGGGGGAGAGCTGAGCGAGCAACAGCAGCGCAGAGCACAGAGTGCGGCCATCCAGAGACCTTAGCTCACTTCCCTGAAGCAGAAGACATGTGGCATCTGCCACAGTTGTGATTTCATGTACCTGACCCACCCGAATAACCACCCGTGAAAAGCACTTACTTCTGGTGACAAACAGAGACACAAAAAGGATGACTAGAAGTACCGCACACAAACTAATCCCAATGTATACCCAATTTTCTGAATACTGCTGACTGGGACGTGATACAGACGGGTTCTGTCAAACACAAAACAGATGAGCATTAGTGGCACTGACAGTAAGAAGCCCATACAGTACCCAAAGGCCATTTGCGTGTTTTCCAACCATGCAGTAAAAGTATACTTGAGCGCAAGAGCGTAATTTGAGATACAGGACTAGTGCCAAGCAGCGTCACTGCAACAGTGGTGTGAACCACGCTGTTAAACACCTTATTTCTCGAGATAGTCAAAGGATCTGAAGTTCTGACAAATCCCATCTGTTCAAGTTTAATACTATTTGGTGAATATTTTATTTAGTTTTTAGGATTAAATTATCTCCAGGTGTCACACACACGCCCTTTTTGTCGGCTTATTCAGTAGTAATTCAAGGCTTTATGCCAATAAGTAAATGTGCATTCTCCATGCATTGGTCTTTATTTAGGCAAAGCTTCTTTCTGAAGCCAGCCATTAGATACCCAACCTCTCGTTAGGAACTCAGGCCTGGGAAGACGCAGAAGCGCAGTATGGTCCCTGATGTACATCCTGCACCTGCAGCAGTATGAACGCCCACAGCACGTCCTGCCTTGTAGCATGTCCCAGCAGGCCTTCCCACGGGCTAACTTGGCTGTCGTCTCTTCCGGATAAAATCCGGGTGACGTTCCTGCCTCTCACTCTGCAATGGGTGCTGGAGGACTCATCAGGACAGACGCAGAGCCGGCCGTTTGAGCCCCCCTGCTCGGGGCGTGCAGGCACATCGCTGTGCTCTCGGGCAGTCCCATTTCCGCTCCTCCCCGTATCCTGCCGTACCTGCAGGTTGGAGGTTACATCCCAGCAGTCTGAGGTGTTCGAGCAGGGACCAGGGGCCTGAAAGGCAATGAAGATGTTGCTAAAGCTCTTCCTGAATTAGTAGGAAGTACTTTATGCATGCAAAGCAGGTTTCCCCCCCCCTTTAATAATGAGCACATAAGCATTCTTTCATAAGCACTAAACATGCTGCCTACAAAAAAAAAATAAATAATCTTCTTTTGCAATCAAACTAAAACAGTACAAGTGAACTGTAGGGATGAGCCAATAGCCTCTTAGTCTACCCACTTTGTCTAGGTATGCTGTAGCACAACTGAGACGCTTACGGTCTGAGGAGCTTCTGAAGAAGACACCGGTGGCCACGTTCTTGTGATGGTGAAGGACGATTCACTGGCGTTCCCAGGAGCTGAGCAAAGGCAAGACAAACACATCACTCACACAGAGAACCATTCTGCCTCGACAGAGAGGAGTTTGTACTGCTGACTTGAGACCACCGAACTTAAGTATCTCTCTATCAGGAGTCTTGGCTCTGCACGCCATAAAGAGGTCGGTGCCTTCGGAGGGCAGCAAAAAAATTCTGAATATTGGAGCCTCTGCTGCCCTTTTCAGAGCTTTGAATCCCTTCCAGGAAACAATTAGCTCTTGCTGTTATCTCAACATAGGGCCTAGAAGGAAGGAGTCACCAAGGTAGGCATCTGGTTTTGGAGCCAAGAAGAGGCAGTTGATGCCTAAAGCAAACTTAGGTTATCTGATGAAAACTGATTAAAGTTAGCTCAGGGCCTTGAAGAGCAAGTGGTGCAGAGTTAGAGAAAGCAAGTGAGACTTTGAAAGTCCCAGACAGCTATGCAATGAACAGACTGACCAAAGTGTGATATGTTTGCATAAGGAACTGCAGCATATTTTGAGACAATTTCCCAGAGCAAAGCTGTTTGCAGTATTTAAAATTCAGAGTTACAAACTTATGTCTTCCATATCATCAGTCTCAGTTTCTCTATGTGTTATCAGATGATACACAACCCTCCCAAAACCAAAATCTCCTGTTCACATTATGACAACCACAGCTGGTTCCTTTGATGTTTTACATCGTTACCCTTATCCCAGAAGCTTTATTTTGAAGAGGACAGGATCATCTGCTTCGCTGTTCTCTTCCATTGGAGATTCTGGAGTATTCCTACATCAGAGGCGCACGGCCACCTGCCCTTTCCAGTCTCCCTCTGTGTGAACACGCACATACTAACTTGTATTCTGAAAACATAAAAAATTGTTCCACCAGCAGCTAAGGAAGACATCACAGGGTTAAGAAAACCCGTGAGTTCCGAGATTGGAAGCCATGATATTTGTAACCAGAACAGAAACAGTGTGAGAAAGTTTTCGCTTCCTCTTCCAAAAAGGAAATGCAACTGTTGTAACATTTTGGAGTTGCTTAGCTGGAAACCTCTGAGATGGAGGGAGAAATACAAATAGCATCCCTGATTTTTCTTTCAAAATCCAGAGAATAAGCTATCGTAACACTATGAGTTCTCTCTTGTCTTTTTCAGACTGAAAAAGATGCAGCTGAGTGGGTATGCGATAGAAGTCTGTAAACTTGTGAGTGGAATGAGGAAACCGAGTGAGGAATAGTTGTTCACTGTCTCTTCCGCTACAGTGAGGAGCCTCACGTTATTAAATATGCACAGGCTACAGAGGACGTGGGGAGCCTCCGAGACACACATTATACCAAGGTAGCAGAATACTTCAGCGCTGTATTAGAAAGTTACTGCCCTGGTTCTACAATCCTCCTTAATCATCTGCTGTTGACTGCTACTGGAGATAGGATCTTGAATTAGATGCACTTTTGAGGTAGCCCAATAAAACAGTTCTATGTTACAGAGCCAGAAATAAATTGAGTAAATAGTGGGCAGACCCAGCTCCTAAAAATTTGTGGTTTACTGCTCATGGGATGCATTTCCAGAAGAAAAGGTGAGATTTTTATACCACAAAGAAAACAACATACCAGAACAACAGCCACAAGAAAAACAATGCTTGCAGCACCAATAAAACGTCGACTTAAGCATAACACCTGGAAGCAAACTTCCTCCCACGTATACATGTTCCTTCTGTTGGACTCTCTATATAATGTCAGGTAGAATTTAAATCCAAGTTCTGATCTCTAGTTCTGTGGTAACGTTTAGTAAATTTTAGCCAAGAAATTTCTATCATCTCTCAT
This sequence comes from Stercorarius parasiticus, assembly GCA_013396915.1. Taxonomy (NCBI): domain Eukaryota; kingdom Metazoa; phylum Chordata; class Aves; order Charadriiformes; family Stercorariidae; genus Stercorarius; species Stercorarius parasiticus. The sequence continues at coordinate 9,641 of VWZL01003005.1, read as the reverse complement.
TTTCTTTCCTTCCCAAGATCCCCATTTGCAATAACGCTTATATATGCTGTTGAGATTAATACTTGGACAAAAGTTACCTGAGGTCTTTTCAGAGGTGTAAGTGTGAGGACTTGCAGTAGAGATTCTAGCTGGTGTTAAAAAAATAAAACAAAACCAATATACATTATAATTAACCTCAGTGTTCATTTACGTAGTGAAAAAGAGAAAATGTTTCCATAATAAAAGTTTGCTAACACCAGCTACACAAGCACATCTGTCAGCCACTTCTTCCATATATTATCATGCTTTTTACAAACAAGAGAAAAACCAAAAATCAAAGAAAGAGTTGATAAAAAAAAAGTCTATACAAATTTTGTGTCCCTGGGCTTTACCCTAGAAACAAGCAGGGAAAATGAAGCGCTGTTTTCTATGAAAAGGGTACAACTATAACGCCTTGGATGAATTAAGTACCCTATGCCTGTATCCTGGGCTGCATCAAAAGAAGCGTGGCCAGCAGGGCGAGGGAGGGGATTCTGCCCATCTACTCTGCTCTGGTGAGACCCCCCCGCAGTGCTGCATCCCGCTCTGGAGTCCTCAGCACACGAAAGACTCGGACCTGTTGGAGCAAGTCCAGAGGATGCACAAAGCCGATCCGAGGGCTGGAGCACCTCTCATATGAGGACAGGCTGAGAGAGTTGGGGGTGTTCGGTCTGGAGAAGAGAAGGGTCTGCGGAGACCTTATAGTCCCTTCCAGTCCCTAAAGGGGGCCTACAGGAGAGATGGGGAGGGACTCTTTATCAGGAATAGAGCAATAGGATGAGGTTTTAAACTGAAAGAGGGGAGATTTAGATTAGATATCAGGAAGAAATTCTTTACTCTGATGGTGGTGTGGCACTGGAACGGGTTGCCCAGAGAAGCTGTGGCTGCCCCGTCCCTGGAGGGGTTCAAGGCCAGGCTGGACGGGGCTTGGAGCAACCTGGGCTGGTGGGAGGTGTCCCTGCCCAGGGCAGGGGTTTAAGCTTCCTTCCAACTCTGTGCTGCCCTTTCTCTTAAATTCTTCAAATAGCGCTTCTAAGAAAGCTCAGTAGTGCTACGCACCATGAAACAAAGCACCACATCCTTTTTTTAATTGCAGTGACCATGCTGGGATTACAACAATGCCAAAGACAGCTTAATTTAAACAGCACTAACAGCAGATCTGCAAAGTCCTAACGATTAGTCCTACGGATGATTACAGAAATCATTTCCACCAGTTTTGAAATCCAGACTCAAGAGCAGATTTCCCACAGTGGTACTGACACAAGAGAGCGTCTCTGCACTCACCTTTCTCTACCACAACATCGTGATTACTTATCTCGTCATTGAACAACCCTGGGATCTCCACGCGGCAGCAGTATGTCCCACTGTCGGCTTCCACGGCATTCACAATCGTGAGGGAGACATCGCCCATCACCAGGTTCCCTTTCAAAATATACCTGCTGTTCGACCGCTGTGTCACCTTCCACCCATCTGTCCAGATAATGGTCTGATAACATTTTGAAGCAGGGCACTTGCCACGACCCCAGCACATTGATGTGATGTCTTGTTCACTCCTAACACTGTAAGAGCAGGGCACAGTGATATTCTGACCAACCTTTCCTTTCACAAGCGATCCCGATACTGTGGGCCCTGTGGAAAAAAAAGACAAACGTAGCTGTTGAGCACAGTGCGTGCAAGTGGAAGCTTCTCATGCATCTTGCATGACCTGATACCTCCCATCACGCAAACACCACCAGGCATTGCTGGATTGAGTCGTCCACGAATAGACATGAACCCCAGCAGGGCCGACGTGGTGACGGACAACGATCGGGCCAGCGATCTGTTCAGAATGTCTCTAGCCAGAGAAAGAAGCAGCACACTTTCTGCAGCCTCTGCAGGTAGGCAGAGAGGTGGAGAGAGAACAGTTTGCATCTGCACAACTTGGTGGCTTCTCTTTAGCCACATCCAGTCTGTTGGCTCTTCATTTTTTAATCTTAGTTCAGACTTAATCCAAGCCACACATGAGGGAATGGTAAAACACTGACTTTCACTAAAACCATTGTGGGAAACTCTCCCTCCCTTTCAATGAAAAGCCACTAAATAGCAGGTTCCATCAGAATGATCACTGCTAAACACATTTCCTTTCTGCTTGCCTAACAACTGATTTTGCCTATTCCTATCAGGAGAGATTTTTCAGAGTTTTTCTGAGGAATTTGATATGCTCTTTTTTCACTACGTTATTTTCTTCCCTCATTCTTATGCAGTTTCTTATTTGTTTGGTTGCCATTAAAAGTAATTTTCACGTTTCACACTATTCAAGTCGAAACAGTGAGACCTAGCAGTCAGTAGCCCATTCATCACAGTGAGATAGTTTCTTTTACTGTATTTAGACCACTCCAGTCAATATTCCCTTTAGGAGGGTTTTCATAAAAGCTGTATTAAGTGTCAGGCAAAAATCATTTGTGCTCTGGTGATCCAGTCAAAGCCATCCTGTAACCACCACCTCCCAACAGGTTACGCAGTGGGACTTCCAAGGTGCACATTCTGTCTGCTTGTACTTCAAAGAAAACTGTTTGCCATGTATTTACCACTACGCACTTCTTATCAAATTCAGCAACGCAGGATCACATGAGTAAATCTTTTCATCTATTCGTATTAACATTTCATGGATAGAATTCTCTGCAGCAAGGACAGGCAACAAGTTATCTCTATTAAAAGTCTAGCCCAGTCTATAATTAGGAAGGGAGCTCCCCGAGGCCGGTCCCCCAACACGCCCCAGCGGACCTCGTGCACTGTACAGTCTGATTGCAATTGTCCCTTGTGAAAAAGCCGTTTTCCCCAGCTCAGCTATTTTCCTAGCCTAAGCTACTACAGTTAAAAATAAGTCTGCATTGAGAGACTTTGCCACAATAGCATACTAGAAACTAATCTCTGAAAATACTGTATTTTATTTAATATCAAAAAGCAAGTTCTAAATAAATCTCATCATAAAAGGCTTTATAAAGAACTAGAGGAAATATCTGTAATACCCTTTTCTTTCTACTGAACATATTCTACCACCAAATTTTCTGCCCATACTAGTACCACTCTGCAACCTCTTGTTTTCCACGCTACTGCCTTTAACAATGTTTTCCTAGGAGGATTGCTTTCTCAGAATAAAAAAGGACAAATTATCAATTTGTCCCAAAAAAATTTCATCTTGGCTACAAAATTTATAAAGAACTAGAGGACTTTTTTCCCTGTCTTCCTAAGCATTCACCTTCACAAAACCTGTTGAAGCGAAATACCCTTGTTTTACATCTTTTCTAAAATGATTTAAAGTTCTCCGCTCATCTCAGATCGTTACCTAAAAAACCCCAAAAGATCATTCACTAATGAGACTAGCAGACACCCCAAGAAGAAGCAACTTTAAAACCATCATACCCTCAACATAATTTTGTTTTAAAAGGGAGATGATGCCACGAGAAGACTATCGAGCCACTGTGATAAAGTTTTATTCATGACACAAAACTGGCGTTTCTGTGTCATATGGCCACTCTTCCCGTTTTAACATAAAATCTCTCTCTTTGCTACTCTCAAAACATTGATGCACGTTACCTCCATCCACCTATTCCTTTAGGCCCACTTAGTTACCTGTAAAGAGGATCAGAAGAATCCAGTTCATGGAGAAATAAGACGACATTGTAGCTGAAGACCAGCAACAACACTCCTGTTCGCCCTTTGGGCATTGACGTTCAAGAAAACTTATCTTCTTCGTACACTTCTGGTTTTACTGCGTAGTACGTCATCTTCAGACACAGTTGAGAATGCCTTTTAGTCTAATCCGGATTGCCTTTCCTGTGGGTAGTCTGTTAGCCGCCACTGCTGTCAGCGCACACAGCTGAACACTTGCTGACTGTGGTTTGACTAAAAGGCTAAAATACTTCACAGCACTTCAGAAATCTACTTCTCGTTTTTCCCAGATCTGCTTGATTACAGTAGATGAAGCTGTTAGCACCACCGCGCTGACACGACTGTCAGTAATCTGTTGCCCCACACTGCTCCCCACAGCTTTTTTTTGCCAGAGCAGATAGAATTCGGATAAGAGATTACATAGGATATGTAACAGACTGTGGCAAACGGAGAGGACTTGGCAAAATAACGGATTCCTAGGAAGAATTACTCAAGCACTTACTCATGAGTTTTTAGTTCTAATACTTAGAAGCAGCTCAGAGCGTCTTTAGACAAATGCTATTTTCTTTGTAGGCTATAATTTGGTAGTATTGGAAGTCTGCCCTACTGTTACACAGTTGTAGCCTAAAAGAGTTGCAGTCTTTCACCAACTCTTAAAAATTCTGTATGCATCTGAGCTTTTGCTATATAAATTAACACACGCAGGATACAGAGGTCACTTTAAAAGTAGTGTGGAAACCATGTCGACCCAGGCTCAAGGGTCACTTTGACAAAATGTTGCCGAAATGCAGCTTTTGGGCACTGGTGTTCCCCAGCCACTCTCCCTGTCCCCGGATTACCTAACTCTTCTGGAGGACATCTTGTCTTTTTATATGGTTTGGACTAGAACTGCAGCTGTGATCAAGTGCACTTGACCTAGGGCCAACGAATGTTCTTTGCTGAAGTAACTAATCTACTTTACATTGTTTTATACAAACAAAATTAAGTTGTAAGGACTTGCTTTTTATCAATGAACAGTAGAAATGCTTCCAAAACCACACACTAGGCTAGAGTCGGAACCAACAGAGCTGTCTGCCACTGACTACCTTACAGGAGATCAGAGTCACTAAAGTGACGGTTTCTTTAAGTGAAAAGGAGGAAAAAACAAGGGATTGAAGTAGCCAAGTGACAAGACACTAGCAACACACCTGTAGGAAAGAGCTGAGAGGAGGAGGGAGAAAGGGGGATTTTTGTACGCAGTGGCTGGAAGCAGGACTCTTACGAAAATGCTTCCTCTTCGCTCCTCTGGTTTCTGGGGAAACAGGAAACAGCAGATAGCTGCTACAGGAACAATTCTGATCATTAATAGCAGGATCCTGAAACTGCTCTGCACAAACGGAAAAGGCAGAGCAACCTGGCTCTGGCACCACATCCACCACAGCTGTGCCGTGATAGCACATAGCACCAGATGAGGAACTCCTCTTGGTGGTTCAGCGTGCGACAAACATCCACCTGCAGACCAGGACACGTCCCTTCTGCCAGTAACCTGCAATGATGTGCAGCGTGTATGGGTCCACATGGGTTCCTCCTCCGCATGGGCCACATCTGAGCTCTGAAATAAGTGAATAGGATGAGAAAATAAGGAACGTTATCCCGGAGCTCTGCCTGAGCCCATACTACTCACTTCACCCAGGTTGGCTTGTTCATATGACAATCTACAGTAGTTCAGGTGAACAAGGAAAGACATTCTGGTCACGCAGTAAGAGAATGAGAGCTACAGGGCAACAGTTAACCCACTTGCTTTGGATTTCATCTCAAACACAGACCATAGGAAATGCCTTGATATCATTTCTGAGTTTCTATATGCCTGTTTTCCAAGTTCCTGTTTTTTGTTTGTCCAAGAAATGAGCACCATTTCTGTAGAAAAGGTGCCAACATCATCTTTTTCATGCAAACCTTTAAGTAGCTGCACATTTTTTCTTGACTCGGAGCATATAGTCAGATCATACTTTGTGAAAACAAAACCAAACTAAAACATTAAATATTGAAATAAGTTTAAAGCATTGTTGGAAACATCTCATCATTGCACTGTTTTAAAGCCGTGTCATTAAATAGCTTTTCTTCTTTTCCCCCTAGATGATCAAAGCTACAAACTTCTACCTTTTGTCCACTAGTGACACACTTGGCTTCTCTGTATCAAGAAACTTTTGGAACTTTTCAAGTAACTGTACCGCTGTTATCCCTGTGCTTGTCCAGATACTGTAACAGAAGGGCTGGGCTTTTCTTTTCCTTCTTTTTTTTTTTTTTAAATCAAGAAAACATCCAACCAAATGCTGTTTAACACGATGTTAACTTCATCTCATCAGGTTTCATAAGGCATGTATAATCCAACACATATCACATATATTAACGTTTCAGGAGCAGAATACTTAAATGTTATTACATCCAAAAACAAAATCAGGATTTGCTGAGGTAAGGAAAGATCTCATCATCAGGAGCAGGTTAATTAACACAGTACAGAAGACGTTTATAACCAAACTTGCTAGTCATTGAGTCACATCATCCTACAAAACATGCAACCCCCGTTCCCCTAGACTAACAAGCACTGCCTTCACTGCAGTTACAGTCTGTTGTTTACCCAAAAGCAAAAGTTGTAACAGAATGAGGGAAAACTATCATTGCTTTGACCTGATGAAGGAGGAAAAAGTCATAATTTTGGCTGAAAAAGCCCCGGAAGCTTCCCACAGCTTTCTAAGGGTTTGCCTTAAACATAGAAAAAAATTAATCTAGAATAAAAAAAATAATTTGTGAAACTTTTTGGAAAGTGAAAGCAGCCTTAAGTATTTTTTTTAAAATTACACAATCCCATTTTACTTTAATGGTTTCACAAAAGTTCATTGCAATTCTTAGCTGCTGCTAGCACCCAGCTTCTGCAGTATTTTGAAACTATGGTACCCAGGCCTATGACTTTATCGAAAGCATAAAAATTAGACAAAAATCTACAGAACACTATTGAACATCTATGAAAGTTCTTTTTGAAGAAAGTTAAAACATCCATGACAAACTGTAGTTCCACTGTGCACAATCTCTCTTATCCAGGAGGCACTAAATGTTTCCTCATATCTTCCATGTGAAACAACATTTGCAAAGTAGATTCCAAATTAATTCTGCTCACTTGCAACTGTTTCAGTTACCTACAAGCAATATAATTTAGATCTAGTCTGGAGAGAAGGAAGGAAAAAGTGGTGGTTGAATAAAGACAGAAGTGTTAAACTACCCACCATGTTTCTATTTTTTTAGTGTTACTTATGATGCCACATGCACTTAAAATAGCAGATAATGTTCTCCAATGAGTCATAAACTCCCTTTGGTTCATCTTTACCTGCACTGAGCTCAATCCCCACCACACAACAGCTAAATACTTTTGCCTGACCATTTAAGTAACATTTCTGAAAACAGAATTATCAAATGAAATAGCTTGTTAAATCACAGTTAAAAAACAGAGTTTGTGCAAGTTCCCTCACCCATAAAGTTTACCTGGTTTTTAGCTGCTGTACATACTTTGGAAAATATACCTATTACGGTGTTACATGGCAAAAAGATGGAAGTAGGATTTCCCTGACAGGAAGGGCACAGTAAAGAGGCCACTTCGCTATGAAATCACTCTCTTCCTCTTGCTATGGGGATTTGATCCAACTCAAATGTTCTTTAAACATGGTTGATATGGCTTCTGCTTGATGGAATACTTGAGGTTCTTTCAAACTTAGAAGTTCTCAATTAGTATAAAGGCTAATTATCCACTCAGGCTCTCCTTCGAGAAAAATGCAAAGCCCACCTAAAAGGCAAATACAAAGCATCTGCACTGCAAAATGATTCACTTCATGCATGTGTATTAACTATGGAGGAAATGTAAGTTAGTCTAAGCCATCTATGCGTAAAAAAAAAATAGGCATTTTTGTAAGCACAAAACTGGTTATGATTTACATCTAAGAAAATTAAAATCCAACTAATTTTAATTCATTCAGTTGTTGAGATTCCTGACAGTGTGTCTCTATAAGGCAAATTACACCACAGTACATCTGTAATATGGGAATTCTTAGTTTCTCTTTAGTACAGCTATAATACTACAAAACTAGAAAGGAATGGATTTTGCAGACTTGACACAAATTTTATTTTTAATATTGAATTACACATTCCTGAAAGGACCCTGAAATTGTAAACAACTAGCACTTATTTGAAATGGAAGAACTGTCAACTGCAATTCCTCTCAGTCAGACCCCTTACTTGCTTCCACACTATAAAGCAATTAAAAATAAGCATACCCAAAAAAGTAGAAAGTGACAAATGAAAAAAAGCTAACTTTAATCTGTGGCTACCACCTCACATGACACATTTAACAAAAGTATACCTTGTTTGTTTGTTTGTTTCTACCAATAAACACACAGCTCACAAAATATTAAACATTTTCATCTGCCTAGTCACTCACAACCTCCAACAGGTGTACATTAAATGCTTTGTCTGCTTGTACAACAGCAAAACAAAATACAATATATACCCTCATATACCTCACTCTGCTTCTCACTATGGTGAGCTAACAAAAAAATGTTTTCTTCATGTCATTTCATCAATAATGCTACACATAGCCGCATCTTTGTCTAAAACCTGATCTCTCGTGCCACCAGAACGCTCTCTCTGCTTTTCGCTCTGTCCAATACAATTGCTGCCATCATCAGGATCCATCGGTTCCACTTTCACTCTCAGTCCTCCCTCTGAATGAGGCAGATCATCAGGCAAGGAAGCCAGGCAGTTCTGAATCATCTCTACAACTCGCTCTAAGTGCTTCTGAAATCGCTCTGCTGTTTCCAAACGCTGACGTTTCTGCACCTCCATCATGACTCTCAGTGTCTCCCGAGCCTGGTGAGGCCGATACTCATTTATAAGATGATGGACATGAACAAAGAGCAGCTTCAAGTCCTCCAGTTTCTCCTCTCGCTTTATACTCCCTGGACTCCTTATCAAGATATCCAAGAGGTCCAAAAAGTTGACCAGGATAGACATATTAAGTTTTCTTAATTCCTTCTTGTGATCAAACTGCATGGGATGTAACCGTTCAATACCCTGGCTCTCCAAGGGTCGAATAATGAGATCATCACATTGAAACTGATTACCAAACATCATATAACTGTCTTTCACAGGTGGAGGTGGCTTTGGAGCCAGGCCTTTACGGATATTTTCATCAGTATATTCCTTTATATATTGCATTGGAGGTGGAGGAAGGGCACTCACTTGCTGAGGTTCACCCATTTTCACCAGACGAAAATACCTACAGAAAGTCCCAAGAAATATACGTTAAACAATTTGTGTGACAACCTTCATATAAATAGAAACAAAGGCAATATAACAGAGTTGGCTGTGAGAAAATGAGCCAGAAGAAAGCCATCTCAATGTGTAGAATACAGAAAACACTCGAATAAATCCATGTTAACTTTCCACTAAGGCATACTTTTAGCAGGATCAACTTCACTAAAAGCACATGAAGCATTCATTCCTCCAACCATGAAAGCCCAGCCTGTAAACTGAGAGGGGGAGACCCCTTCCCTAGCTGAGGCCTAGCCCGCTACCACCACGCCCCGTCAGAGGAGAAACCGCGCAGCCCGGCGGCGGGCAAGCACCGCCCTCAGGGGAGGATGCAGCCTACCGCGCCGGGCCCACAGCCACCGCCCTGCCCCGCTCCGGGCCAGGCCCAGGCCGGGCCCGGCTCTGGGAAGGCCCGAGCCGCGGCGCGCGGGAGTCGCCAGGCCACTGCTGAAGAGAGAAAAACCAGGAGCGCGCTACGGCAAGACGCCCATCAGCAGCTAACCACGTACCCTGCGGAGGAGACAGCCCTGCTCGCAGCCCACAGCCGCGGGAGCCGCCTCTCCTCACCTGCCCGCCGAGCTCCCCTCAGTGCAACCGCCCACACTCCACTTCCGGCCAGCGGCCCGTCTTCCTCC
>VWZL01003004.1:425616-436975 GCA_013396915.1 Stercorarius parasiticus | reverse complement strand
GGTACGTGAGCTACGACCGAGAAACGCCATGAAACGCTAACAACGGCCTATCGCTTCACTCATAGTTTAAAAAACCCACACACAAAACTAGGAAACCGGTGTGTCGCGTGTCCCCGCCAGGCGCTAACCATTACCGGGCCCGCCGGCCCCTCCCCTCACGGCCCCCCCACTCCCCCAGGCCCGCANGGTCCGCGGTCGCCACCGCGCCCTCCGCGGAAAGCAACCCCCGGGCTACCGGGGCAACCGAGGGGCTAGCAGAGACCCGAGCCCCTTGGGAGCGCCGGTGTCCCCCGTGATGCCCTGAGACCGCCCCGCGGGGACGCGCGGCGGGAGCGCTCTCTTGTAAGGCAGCGCGGAGGCTTCAGACCCCGGCTCCAGCAGGAAAAAAGGCAGCGACGAGCGGGAGCGGTTTTCAGGAGTATTTCTTTATTCGGCTGCACAGAGGAGGTGTAACAGAGCAACAGAGGAGGCCTCCGCGGGGAGCAGCGTCAGTATTTGCTGGGGAGGCCGGGAGGTCTGTAGCGGTTGGGGTCCCCGCCGCTTCTGCCCCAGGCGTTCGCCTCTTGGTCGGCCCGCGTGTCCTCGGCTCCTCGGCCGCTCACGTCGCTTTGCCATAGCTCCCGGGCGTCACTAGCGGGGAGAAAAAAGGCCTCCTGAACCAAACAGCGTTTAACTCCACTTTGTGTTGGTTTCCTCACTCATGTAAAACTAGCTTTTTCACAGGACTGCTCAAAGGGAGATGCATGTATTCAGTCCCTATCTGACAACCACAGTGGAATTCAGAACACAGTGGAACCCATAATTTTGTCAGGAAACAAACCAGCAAGGAAGGAGAGTTCCCTGCCAGGAAGATAATTCTTATAGGAAGACATTCTTACAGTTCCTTACAGGAAGAAATTCTTTACTGTGAGGGTGGTGAGACACTGGAACAGGTTGCCCAGGGAAGTTGTGGATGCCCCATCCCTGGAAGTGTTCAAAGCCAGGTTTGGATGGGGCTTTGAGCAACCTGGTCTAGTGGGAGGTGTCCATGGGCAGGGAGCTGGAACTGGATGATCTTTAGGGTCCCTTCCATCCCTTCCAACCCAAACCGTTCTATGATTCTGTCACCAGAAATGCAAAGCTAAGGAATATGCCTTCTTGGGAGGACATGAAGAAAGGCTCATGCTTATGTGGGAGGAGAAGCACCATTGCTATAGAGACAGGCTGTTCAGACATTAACTGATTCCCCTCCACTGTTCTAGGTCAGAAGCTGAGTACAAGTCAAAAAGGACTTCACCCTAACTGGACTGCTTGGATCCCTAGTAACTCCCTGTTAACAAGCCAAATATGCGCCATTACCTTATCACTTTAGCTGCCCAAGCACCACCAGGTCCTCTTTGGGCAGCATCGTAATTCCCGCGAGCATGGAAATACTTGTCAGCACCTATATAATTTGCCTCACGCATGTCCTTGTATGCTCTCATCATATCCCATGCCCCTGAAGAAAGCAGAGAAACAGAGATGATGATGACTTTAAAGAATCATCCCAGAAACAGTTAAGTACCATTTTAGCCAGGAGCTGAATAGCCCAAGGAGCAGTAACACAGAGAGGCACTTCTCCACATCAGCCTTTGCACGGCAGTGTGCCCACAGAAAGGGCCTGCAGGGCCTGATCAAGGCCCTCTTCCTGCAGCAGAAACCAGCGTGGTCCCTCATGTGGAGCTGTGGACCTCCCAGCTCCGAGGACTGTGTCCATTGACTGCTGCTAACCTGTGCTTGGGGAGGCGTTCCTGGGAGAAAGGCCCGTGGTAACAGCAGCTTACCTCCCATCGCATCCCAGGCAAATCGTATTGGTGACATGTCAGCACTTGCACATAGAAGAGAGAGCAACACGAGGCAGACAAAGAGCTTCATGGTTCCCAGCCCAAGCTTGACACGGAGCTGTGAGACAACCAGAGACATGAGCAGTTCTGGAGCACCTTTGAGACACTGCTCTCAGAGCATCCATCACACCCCCAGCTGTGCCTGGGGCAGCTGCCCCAGCGCTGGTGACTGGCCCAGGAACCTGCTTCTCCCCCCACAAGGACTGATGCGCTACATGTGACCACAAGCTCAGCTAAGGACTCCGCGACAGAGGCAGATGGACATGAGAAACTTGCATTTTAGCATTCCCTGCTGCTCCCATCATAAGTACAGAGAAGCCCCACATGCTAACACATTAGTCCTGTTCCCAAATACCAGCTGAAAACACTGCATATAGCTTACAAATTCAGAATATCACTCACCAGTGCAGAAAGGCAAAGCCACAGGAGATGGAGCTTGTCTTGTGTGCTCTCAGACTGAGAGGGTATTTATAAGCAATTCAAACCCCTCAGGAGAGGAAACTGGAAAGGATACCTATGTCCGGGAATTCCCCCCAACCACGCCACTTTCAACACAGAAATCATTACGGTAACCCTGTCCTTGTCCTTACTGAAAGTTCATAGCTCCTCTTACACAACTTCTTAGAAAGTACGTGGTGCTTCTTCATCTGTCCATGGGACTATTTGCTCGTCATAACAAGCAGCCTGAGGAACTGCCTGGAAGACTGAAGTGTTCTCTGTGCTGGAAGTGTTACATATGCCTTAAGGGTGACACTTTTGTTTGGCTGTTGTGCCGGACAGGGCTCAGGGGAGAAGGTGCCTGATGGTCTGCACTGTACCTTGAAGCACAAGGCTGGGTCTGTGCCTGCATGCAAGGAACTGTCAGCTGCGCTACCAGAATGGCTGCAGGAACTGCTAAGTGAAATTCCCATGTGTGCTGGGATGACAAGGTGGATCTCAGAGTTGGTGGAATGGAAAACGTGAAGTGTCGCTCTTAACTCCATTGCAAAGCAAACCGCATAGAGCTACGTCCCTGCTGATAATGCTTTGAGGTAGCGCACACATGCCACCATAAGGAAGGCCTGAACGGTTCATCCTACCTTTGCTTGCTCTCACAGATCCTTCTTGAGGGACTTCCAGACATCCTGCTGCAACACCAGCTCAGTGGGGCTCAAACAGGCTGACTAAGGAGAGGTTTTAATGCAGCAGTAAACATTTTACCTAAGGGGAAGTTCAGATCCATACAGCCATGAGTCTGCTAGATTTTAAGATTGATATATTAACTGTCAGGCCCTGACTACTGGTATGGTTCACAGTTTGAGCATCCACTGTGCTCTCTCTGCTTAGGAGCGTGCTTGCTTCCCTTAGTTAACAACTGACACAACTGTTTCCCTTGCAGAAAGCTCTTCATTTTAGTGCAGTTGCACTGTAGAATGAACATGTGGAATGTCTCCCCATTGTGCAGTCTCACACATGACTTACAAGCCTAAGAAAGCTTCTTCAAATTCTCCGCAGAAGGCGTATGTGTAGTTGCCCCATTCACAACTCTGTCACGTTAAACAATTAGCCGCTGGAGCTGAAGGGCAGAAGCATGAGGTAAAAGAGGTGCAAGAACAAACTGAGCTTATAAAGTGGTAGCTGCTAACTTCCTTGGGCATCACTGGATTTCAAACAAGAATTTAGCTTAACGGAAGAAGAGGCATTTTCCAGACAGGCCTGGAGCGGCGGGACAGGTGTTCTCTAGCACACTGTATCTCTGAATGGAACAATTTGAGACGAGAATCTAAACCCTAACCCAGTGGACAAGGAAACCTTGCAAAAAGCAGGGGGACAGACGTAATTTTGTCCCTTGTCATCTGCAAACTTGATGCTTAATAGTGTAACAACAGCTCAGTTTCTGCAGAGACTGGAGTGCTGTGTTTTGATGCAACTCTGTTCACGTCCTGTGATAACTTACGCTCTTACAGTACACATCAGCTCAAGTGCCTTCTCTACTGGCTGCAAGTAGCCCTGTCACCTTTTCGGTTTTGATTTAAAAAAAAAAAAAAATACTGGGAAATTATTCCTGTAAGTTGGGGTACAGGCCCACTAATGCATGTGCCATTTTGCCCAGGGACTTAGAACAGAGCATTGCCTTCAAAACTGACTTAAGGAACTTTTCCCTACAAGAGCTCAGGCATTTTTGGACCACAGAAAATATTTCTGAGTCTTCCAGTATGGTCTGATGTGTTTCACATTCTCTCCAAACCAGTTTTTTCTGCAAAGAGCACAAACATGAGGATAAGTGCAAGAAAGCAGTTCCGGAGGGGACCTTTAGAAGATCTTGGATTGCATCCCCTTGGCTTGTCTCCCACAAGGACAGCAGCAGTGACGACAATGCTGGAGCTCCCTACAGTAACAGGTAAAGCACCAGCTTTTGTTCCAGCAGGGAACAGCCTGACCACTGCTTTCCCGTATCCTTTTGGCGTGCTTTCTGGGTCACAGCCCCTTGGCACACAGAAAGAAGACACAGCCAAAACTGTTGCTTTTGCAACAGAAATGGGAAAGCTGCCTCTGAGCACGCAGAAGGGTTTGAATGGAGTATTTCTTTCTGGCCTAGCACTAAAACACAGGCTGCGGGTGCACACTGGGTAAACGTAACACATATAGGCACCCCTGGGAGGCCGTCTTCTGGGTTTGTACATTCTGCTACAGTTAAGATAAAAAGCAACTGCAAACTGCTTGCCCTTTAATTCTAAATATCTATAAATGCAAGCCACATTCTGCAAACATTCCACAATGTACACATTTTGCAATCTAAATAAGTCTCAGATTGATAAAGGGGACAAGGTGAATTCCCAGCTCAGGCACAGTAATAGATGCAGTTATTCCTTATTCTGGGAAGTAACAGCACCTTATCTAAGTTTAGACTGGAAATAATTCACTTCAGGAGTTTCATCATGCTGCTGTATGAAGTATTTACCGGCATTGGCCTCAAGCTCATAGATGTGTAGAACTACTGCAAACTTGGCCCCTCTTCAAGAAACAGATTGCATATGCAGACATTTATCTTAAATAAAATTGATTTCCCCATAGGTTTTCATGACGATTCTAACAGTGAAATAATATTTTGAAGCAGGTATGAGACTTTTATTTTATTTTGGCAGGGGGGAAGTGACAGGTCAGATAATGCAGGGGACAGACACCACCACCACCACCGCTTCTATTTAAAGTTGCTTGAGGCAAAGCCCCCTTTATTCATCTCTGCTTTTCAAGGGTCCCCTCCGCCAACAGTGAGCCACCAAACCCAAAGATGAGCTGCAGCTCGTCTGCTCCAGCACAGGCTGGCTTAAACTGTCAGTGGTGTAGGCTTAGGTGCCTGCCCAGGGCTGGCAGGGGCTGTAGCTTTAGGATGAGGGCATTGCTCTGTACAACTGTAACTTCTAAACAGAAGACCATGTCACAGTCCCTTCACCTTACCCATATGAGATGAAAACACACGTATCAAGAATAGGAAACAGTGATTTTCCAACTCTTCTTCAGAGAGTAAATCCTTACCCTTTATTGACAGCCAATTTAGTTGAAATCATCAACAGAAGCTCACTTTAGACACCAATTTTGAACAAACGCTTCTCATTATGTTAGCTGTATGACCATTCTGACACAAAATTAAAAAAAAGAAAAGCTCTGAATGGAAAGTTATGATTTATTGTTAAAAAAACCAAAAAAGTCCCAACCCTCACTCGAAGTTAACCAAGTGTACAAAAATCCCACTGAAGTAAGAAACTGCTGCGTACACAAAACACGCAGAGCAAATAAAGTGGAACCATTACATACAGAAATAAGCCAGGTATGTTCTTGGAAAGCCAGCCAGCTTCCTCTAAGAAGGGCAACACAAGTACTCAGCTAAAGCTGTACTACGTTCACACACTGTATGAAATGGAGTTAGTTAAGCACAACAGCCACTGAGGTAGCAGCATTGCTCATTTGGCAGGTAAGAGAACAGGCACCAGCATCATCCGATTTGTGTAACCTCACCACACGCTGCAGGTGCCTGGCTCCTATTCCAAGTCTTACTGTAAGAGTGTGGGGTGTTTCCAATAGAAAGATCTGTGCTGTTTCCAATATCAAAATCTAAACACCAAAAGATTTTAAGTTTTCTTTTTTAGAAGTAGTTCTGTATTGGCTTTTCCACAAGCAACACAATTAACAGACAAATGCCTGCCACTATTTGTCTCTCTGTCACTTCATTTCTTCTAGTGAAGTAACCAATCTTCCATAATAAAGTCTTTTTTGCAATTGAGATGAAATAGTCAGATTGCACCTCTCAAAAGTCTGAAAGTTGTATTACTAAGTCCTATTTTGATGAAAATAAAAACATTATTTTGCAGCACAAGTGCTGCAAGACAACATCAAAAGATGCTTTATAAAGAAATATTTTTCAAGTAATTTCATGACAAAATTTCAGATTTTAATAAAACTCAGTTCCAATTCATGTGTTAAAATTTTGTTTAAGTGACATTTGTGAAAATCAAATATTGACCAGATGTCATGGCCTTCTGCTAGAAATTTGAGAGTCTGACAGTGAAGAGGGCCAAAACTAGAAGCATAACAAGAAACTTGTTCAAAAATGTATTAAGTGCAGAAAGAGTACTGGTACAAAGCGTAGTTCTGTAAGTGACAAATAAAATCCAAGTGATTTTGTGAGTCTTAGTATTCTAGCAGATATTTAAAAAGACTTCTTTCTTGACACCATCCATCTAAAAATACTTATTTAAACCTTCGGCTTTTTATTAAAACAACATGTGTGGTCCTTTCACTTTCCAAAATGTCAACATTCATTGTGGAATTTAAAATTTACCTGGACTTCAGTAAAGCCTTTGACAGACAGTTTCCCACAGCATTCTCCTGGAAAAAATGGCTGCTCATGGCTTGGATAGGCATACTTTTCACTGGGTGAAAAACTGTCTGGATGGCCAGGCCCAAAGAGTTGTGGCAAATGGAATTACATCCACTTGGCAGCCAGTCACAAAGGATGTTCCCCAGGGCTCAGTATTGGGGCCGGTTCTGTTCAATATCTTTATCAATGATCTGGACGATGGGATTGAGTGCACCCTCGGTAATTTTACAGACAAAAAATTGGGTGGGAGCGTTGATCTGCTTGAGGGTAGGATGGCTCTACAGAGGGATTTGGACAGGCTGGATCAATGAGCTGAGTGAGGCCAATGGTATGAGGTTAAACAAGGTCAAGTGCCAGGTCTCACACTTGGGTCACAACAATCCCATGCAACGCTACAGGCTTGGGGAAGAATGGCTGGAAAACTGCCTGGAGGAAAAGGACCTGGGGATGTTGGTCGACAGCCAGCTGAATATGAGCCAGCAGTGTGTCCAGGTGGCCAACAGCATTGTGGCTTGTATCAGAAATAGTGCGGCCAGCAGGACTAGGGAAGCAATCATCCCCCTGTACTGGGCACTGGTGAGGCCGCACCTCGAAGACCGTGTTTGGTTTTGGGCCCCTGGCTACAAGAAAGACACGGAGGTGCTGGAGTGCGTCCAAAGAAGGACAACAAAGCTAGTGAAGGGTCCATCTAGAGCACAAATCTTATGAGGAGCAGCTGAGGGAACTGGGATTGTTCAGCCTGGAGGAGAGGCGGCTGAGACGTTACTGCTCTCTACAACTACCTGAAAGGAGGTTATAGCAAGGCTGGTGTTGGTCTCTTCTCCCAAGTAAGAAGCAACAGGACAAGAGGGAACAACCTCAAGCCGCACCAGGGGAGATTTCAATTGGATATTAGGAAAAATTTTTACACTGATAGGGTTACCAAGCATTGGAGCAGGATGCCTAGGGAAGTGGTTGAGTCACCATCCCTGGAGGTATCTAAAAGACATGGTTTAGTGGTGGACTTGGCAGTGTTAATGGTTGGACTCGATGATTTTAAGGGTCTTTTCCAACTTAAATGATTCTATGATTCTAATTCCACTGTCCAGAGGTTTGTTGAAATATCGCAACTGATGTATCTATTTGTGCAACATGACTATAGACGAGGAATTTAGAAATGTTACACTTAGAGTTTAACAGTGAGTTCATTTAACAAGTTCTTCTGTTAATCAGCATTCTTAACTGTTAATCCACTCGTGAAAAATATTTCCCTCCCATTTTAAGATTTGGCTCAACTAATGCATTTCAAATGGGCAAGACCAGTCCATATAATTTAAGGGGGGGGGTGGGGGTATCATAAAAAGCACTTCTACAGTAACTTGAAAAAGTCAATGTCATTTACAGAAAAATTAAATAATTATAGGCTTAGATATTTGCAAGAAATAGCTTCTCATGTTTGCAAACAAACAAGAAGTTTTATACCCCATAATTTAATACTTAGGGGCTCATATTCTTAACACTTAAGTCATATAGACTGAGAAAAATTCAGGAATTTTCTTCTCAGAAATATGTGAGGTTAATTTCAACATAAATACTAGATTGCTTTGATTTAAGTTCTAGAGTTCAAAACTCATCTCCAAAGGAATAAGGAAGAACCATCAGTAGTTCCCAGTCGGATACCTGCCAGATGGAGACTGGCTCAATATAACTGAACTTTTAGACAGGAGTTCATTTCTTTAAGAGCCTGTTGAGTTTAAGAGGCACTTTAATATAAAATCATTACAGTAAAAAACATTCCCAAAGTTTCCTAAGTTGTTTTCTACGCTTGTTGAGACCACAAAAACCGGTCACACCTTTCCAACATGGACTGAATCAGCGCTCTGCAATTAAAGCAAAGGGAGAAAAAAAATAAGTCAAACAGTAAAAAAAGCCAACAACAGAAAGAACAGAGTTTTGGTTTGATTTTAACGAGAAGTTTGTCAAAAACATGATTGTATTTCAGAAGTAACATCATGACATCACCATGCATGCCTTCTCTGGAAGGAGTAGGCCAGATCAGAGTTCTGTGCAGGACTCTGTAAGACAGGTATCTCCTTCAGAGAATCTCCTTCACGTACATCTTTAATGTATGATTTCCTGTTTCCTCATTTTTAATTTTAAAATGTCTATATTGCACAATACATAGATCTTAAAGAATAGAAAAACTTTCAGCTGAGTTTAAGATCTGAGGTAAAAGTGTGAAGTATTTTATCTTCTTGTTAACTGAAAAGAAAGTTTAGAGCACCAAGAAGATCCAAAATTAATAGGGAGCACACATGGATCTTCTTGTGTCATCTTACCTTTGCCTTTTCTCAGCAATTCTCAGTATCTCACAGACACCAGTAAATCTCTCAGACAATTCTAGTGTCAAGCCACACTCCTGCAAGAGAGGCAAGGCACGATTTGGGCCAATGGCCTTTGCCAGTAAGAGAGCTATGTTTTCTACAGTGATGCAGTCTGGGCAGCTCGGGCTACCATTGCTGACAGCATTCCCGTTCTGTGGGCCATGGTGGTGGAAAGTGGTGCTATGATTTTGTGCAAGACGCAGAAGAAACTTCCATTCTTCTGTAGTCTCTGGAATGGAACCTAGATGTAAAATGAGTATGTTGCATTATTTGTAAAACAAAACACGGATTATTCTAAGACTAGTATTCTAAATATATCTGTACTTAAAAGGGAAGCTACCTATTCCGTTTTTCTCTATGAAGGTTTAAGAAAACCACGTGTTATCAAGAAGCAAATTGTGTACAGAAGTGTACTGCCTTGACTGACTCAGTGTAAAGATTCAGTCGTGAACTACACACAAAGCTTCACAATAGTTCAGTATTTAAGGCTTTGGATTAAGTCAAGGGACAAAGAATTGTTTTGTCCATCTTAGGGCTACTGGGAATTTTCTTCTAAGATCTGTAACGTGATACAATGCTCTGCTGATTGTAACTGTGTGCACGTGTAGTGAGGGGGAGTTTTGTGCTGTGCAGGGAGGCTAGCTATTCCTCTATCTACAACACCAAGTTTAGCTTTTACTCCCAGCTGATAAACAACTCTACATTCTTGAACTTTTAAGCATTTGCTAGCACAACTGATTTCACAAAGCACAGTGTGAAGATACAAGAGAGTAACACCCATTTATGTCTTTCAAATACACTGCACTACACACAGTTAAGTGCTACCAAAACACTTCAAAAATAAAAGTTCAACTCAACTTTGGACAAACTGAATGAGTATATAATCACGGCGGTTCCTATATTACAGAAGTATGTTTACACAGCTTAAGACTCACTAACCATCTTCTCCATTCAACAGGCTCAAATCATCCAAATGAGCAATATTAGTAAAGGCTTCTGTTCTTCTATCCAGCTCCAGACAGAGAAAAAGATATCCAGGCCAGAATCTTGAATAAGAGAGTAAAGATTTCCAGGAATCAAATACTCAGTCTAAACTAAAGTCGACAATAATTAAATGCCTATTTAAATATCAGTGAAGACAGAAGCAACAGAATTTCTTGACTGCCAGAAATCACTGCAGAGTGGGGACACAGGGAATACCCCTTAGACAAAAGGGGTATTTGGTACATTAAATTGGACAGTCAATATTCATCCTCAAAACAGGAAAGGACCTGTCCAAGTAAGGAGCAAATGGGTGGTTTTAATTTGTATCTTTTTGGGGTCAGAATACAACTAACCAAATATCAAGAATTACCAAGTTTTGTTCTTACCCATGTGCTTTACAGATGTCAGCCATCTTCTCTTTTGTAACAAAATCAGCTGGGAGTTTAATCAAAAGCAGAATGAGCTGGCTGTAGCCCCAAGTAAACAAATGCGATCGTGGCCTAGAAAATGAGACATTCAGTTTTAAAGCATTAATGGTTTTCTTCATAATGTTTTGTTCTCTCTACGAGAAAGGCAGGTATATGAAAAGAGAAGGAAAAATGAACAAGACACTGTAGTCTCAGTAGAGCAGTCACTCTGAAAAGTGCTTCTGCTGAATTCTGCAATATGCAAAACGCTCAAAGGATTCAGTGACATCCAAACTGTCTTACAAAATCTAAACCCAAAGCCTGCAGACCTGTTAAAGTTTTTACTGCTCTTCGGACCTTGGGTGAACCCTGCTTTACCTGGGATTTCCTTCTGCATCCACAGTATTTGCTCTTTGTGGTGCATCATGAGAAACTGCCAAGCACAACCAATCCAGTCGTACAGATTCGGGCTGCAGAAGAGATCTAAGGAGAGATGACCTAGAAAACAAAACAGGAAAAAAACTACCAGTTTTAAATATACCAGATATGGAGAAGCAGAGATTGTGTGCAGAAAAAGACCCCAAAATATGGATGTAAAATTAAATACAGAAAAGCCTGGAATTATTTATGTTTCTAGAAACTGAAGGGACCACAGAAAACCATCAAGTTTGTAGGTAGGGTTTCCCCAGCTTTTTTTTTTTTTTTTTAAACCCTGTCTAACCTTGGTATATTGAACTGCGGGCACAGGAACAAAAATAGTCAGCTGCACTGAAAATATTATTTAGAAAAACCCTGTTTAAAGTTAGCGTCTAATCTAACAAAAAAATGCCATAGTCTGAGAGACCAACTAAAACTGGCAAAATAAATTGGAATCTAATGCTAAGG
>VWZL01003004.1:407088-425594 GCA_013396915.1 Stercorarius parasiticus | reverse complement strand
CAGAAACTGCAAAAAAAAAAAAAGCCCCCCCAAACCAAAATATCCCCACACAGCTACATGATGAAGAGAGCAGACAAATTAAAAAGATTCTATATTCCTTTTACCTTTTATCCTCTGGCTTTGATTTCACCAGACTATCTAAATATGCTAAAAAGTGAGCTGGATCATTCCTGCAAAGCTGTTTGATATCAGAAGGCAAAATAGAAGGGTGGAACTTGATCAAGGGCCGAAGAGCTGTTTCCCCAAATTTTTCATAAAGCCTGGAGAAGATAAAAACTATCTTCAGTACCAAACAGCAAAATTATAATTTTTCCAAGATCTCTTGCAAGTTCAAGATAGTACTGAAAAGTAAGCTCTAAAAGGTTCCCAGAAAGCTTCATGAAATGTTAAGTGAACCAATTCCTGCTAGCAAGTTAACAACACTGAAGAAAAGAAAGAACTAACTTGCCTACAAACCTTTGAGCATGCACCAGCAACAGCGGGCTATCATCCCAAGGCCCCAGGTCATGCAGCTGTTTCAGTATTTTCAACATATCTTCATTTTCCATTGCTAAAGCCACTGGGCTGTGACAAGTTAATTCTGAAATAAATCAGCACAAAAGTTACAAGATATGGGCTAGTTGTTTGTTTTCTTAACATGCACAACTGTTGTTAAGCGTAAGGACAAAAGTTATCACTACTTTCATGACCTCTATAGTCAACAGTAGTAACAACTGAACAGATCCTACTTGTTCATTGCATAGAAGTCAACATCATTAATCCGCACTTGCAGCAAATCACAATTATAGAAGGATACAATTAAGGCATGGAATAATATCCTTGATGTATTTTACTCTTCTTTAGACTTCTGATGAGGCAATTTTTCTCTCATGTGAAAAAAGATAGCACACTGCAGGACATATGGAATATGAATATAATGCAGATCTGCATCAGTTTTCATATATTGCAACTTGCTTCTAAGAAAAACCAAAAAGTTAAAATAAAAAATACAAAATACAAACCAAAAAGAAAAGAGAAAAAAGGAAAAGAGAAAAAATACAAACCAAAAAGAAAAGAGAAAAAATACAAACCAAAAAGAAAAGAGAAAAAATACAAACCAAAAAGAAAAGAGAAAAAATACAAACCAAAAAGAAAAGAGAAAAAATACAAACCAAAAAGAAAAGAGAAAAAATACAAACCAAAAAGAAAAGAGAAAAAATACAAACCAAAAAGAAAAGAGAAAAAATACAAACCAAAAAGAAAAGAGAAAAAATACAAACCAAAAAGAAAAGAGAAAAAATACAAACCAAAAAGAAAAGAGAAAAAATACAAACCAAAAAGAAAAGATAAAAAATACAAACCAAAAATAAAAAATAAAAAATACAAACAAACAAAAAAAAAATACAAACCAAAAATAAAAAATAAAACATAAAAAAAATTAAAAATACTTTAATTCACTCTTAAAAGAAATGCATAAAGCAGAAGCTGAATGGAGAGAACAGATTAAGTTCTGTTTTCCAAAATAATCAGGAAGATATTTTGCAATATAATCAGTTAGCTTTGGTTCAATAAGGCTAAAGAGGCATTAAAAAGATCAGAAAGGATTTCTGTGCAAAAAGGAAGTCTGATGTTACCACAAGGTATTCATCTGCATGGAACCGTCTATTCCATTCAGTTTTGTTTCACATTAACCACATTTCTCCACAAGTTGAATCATCTGTTTCCAGTGCAAATATTGAAGCTTTTGCCTTGTTTCTATAGACATGATTCTAATTAAGATGCTTTTGCTCTTTGAAGCACATATATTTGTTTTTAAATAGATCTAGTCTGTCATCACTACAGTATGATTATAAACCAACAAGCTCCATATAAATTAAAAAGTTCAGAACTGCGAAGTGGGGAAAGGGAAGGAACAGTCTCTCAAAGGAGCTATCAGTTCTTCATAAGTTAGCCTTTGGGGGAAAAATAACCAGCCACAAACCAGAACAAAAACTCCTACACCCCAACCATCCCCCCTCCCCTCCCATACTACACCTGCAGAAGGGAAATTTGCAGACACAAATGGGAATGTCTTCACCAAAGTCTTACTTTCAGTTTCCTAGTAGTAAAATTTTCATTAGTTACCTTTCAATCCTGCAATGTATGTTTCCCATACGTTAGGACTGGTTGCGTACATGGTTATAATGCACTGCTTTAGTCTTTTTAAATCCAAAAGAAAGAAGTAGCTTCGCATAAACCTACAAGCCAAGGTCCATGAAGCTGCTAGTGGCAGGCTTCCATCAGAGCTTTCCTCTGCCCCACCATTTCCACAAGAAAATACATGCAGCTCAAAGCACAGTGTTGTCAACTCAACGAGATCTTTCTGAACATCCGGTTCTATGGCACATGGAGGAGACACTCGAAAGCAGGAGTCCAAAGGTCCCTTCAAATCAGTACTATTTTCACACATGTTTTTGCTTACGCAGGTGTCATCAGTATTTTCCTTTTCAGAGCAGTCTTTCAAGATACTGCTCTGTTCTTTGTCTGCTGGGTCTCCATCAGTTGGATCCAGTCGTGGGTTTTCCTCCAGGACTGCCCTCTCTTCTTCAACACACACAGTCTTGCTTTTCTTAATAGAGGAAGCAGAATGCTCTTTGCTGCCGAACTTTTCTTCTAGATAGATAAGCCATTCCTGTAAAACCCTTCTCATACGCTGCGGTTCTAACAAAACCAGGGGATCCTGCAGTTTGGCTCTGTAGCATAAAAAAAGAAGTTTGCTAAGTTGCTTGACAGTTAGATACTACTTCACTTGTGGCATCTTATGTGTTTTGTGTAACTCAGTATACTCCTAAAATTGACTTACAGTCAGTTGTTGTTTTGAGTGCAAACACAATTTAGGCTACTTAGGCTGTCTACATTTGATATTAGTACACTCTGAGTGCCTCAAGATTTCTTTCAGAATGGATTTTTGCTTGTTTAGTGGTTTTGTTTTTTTTAAACTATGCTTGTAGTTAGGACAAAAGGATAATGCTAGAGTATCTAAGTAAGTTTTTAGTGGGTTTTGCTTCGTTTTAAATATGGTAAACAAATCATTAACCAAATGAGATCCTTTCAGATTATGTTAATAGATGTTTACAGCATTACTCTTACATGTATGCAATGAATTAAAAAAAAAAATAATTTTTTTTAAAAAAATCAACCATTTTGCTACCAAAGCCCAATATATCTATACACTAAAAAGTTTCCCTGCTTACATAGCTTCTGCTGTGGCAGCACTGAGATCTCTTAGATGGTCCTCCTCTGGAAGCTGGCAGCTCTGTGGTTCTAACCTAGAAAAACACATTAATTTCAGTCTTATGTTAAGTACTATGTGTAATAATTTAAGTGAAGATTTCCTCACAAATTTCCTCAAATTTGTGAGGAAACAATAGCAATTCTTTTATTAAAAAACACATAAAACTTTCATTTCTAAAGAAGGAACAGCTCAACAGACATTATGGATTAATTGGGCATGAAAAGCAACCAATAATACTATTATTTGTGGCCTTCTATAACGGCTTCTACTCCAACTATAGTAGATTTCTGAAGGTACTGAATAAAAATTCAGTATTGTGCCACTACATTAAAGTTAGTCCAAAATGGTAAGTTAGCAAATCACTGGAATATGAAATAACTTAGCTCTGCTATTAATTGGAAAACCATTAAAGTTCAATGTTTTATAGCCACCATTATTTTAAAAAAAGAAAAAATATTTTTAGGGAGATAAAGGCGTTTACTCCCCACTCAGAAAGGGCAGGAAATGAACTGTTGGACTCATGTCCATAAGTATAACGAGCATCACAGATTGGCAATTCTCACAGAGTGTATGTAATACACTACATTCTTGCTTTTCAGTTATTACAGCGCTGTGGAGACTGCAAGCACGACCACCCAGCAGTGTTTATTGCTTAATTGGCTTCTAGGAAAGGAGTCAGGGAGAACCAGTGAAACCCACCAGAATAATCAAAGCAGCTGGAAAAATCTAACACTGAGCTCGCTGTTCTATTTGAAACAGTAGTTTTTAATTTAGGTTGCCATCCTCAGAATCCCCAGCAAATGCAATTGCTAGGAAAACGTGATTTTACACTCACTCTTTCTCTTCCTGGGGAGATGCTACCAGATTAACAGTCAACTCCTGCAGTGGCTCGTCATCCTTTGCTTCTTGCCTCCCTCTAGTATCAGGGCTTATATGAAGTGTGCTAATCTTTTCAGTAGTTTTGCGTACAAAGCTGGAAACACTAGGAGTCAGAAGTTCAAAGGTTTAGAATTGGAAGTTCAAAACCAAACAAATGAAGAACTTACTTTCCATTCAAACCATGATTTCAGAAAACTTTATAATCTGAAGAACTCTTGAGAAATGGATGAGAGCAGCGATGACCAGCAAGAGCAAAACTCACTAAGAAGCTGCTCAAAATTTGTACTTCAGTCATGGTCCATACTTCCAGCATAGAATAAAAACGTGAAGTATTTAAGACTTGGATTTTTTGCTGATGGAGAAACAGGATTGCATGCTAACATTAGCGCTTAGATTTTTAGCGTATATTTGTATGCAAATAAATGCAGATTGGCTACACTGCATTTTAAAGCTTATAAACAGAAAGCATCATTAGGAAATTATGTCCCTCTTGGTGGTAAGAAACGGTTTTACAATACTCCAAATTAATTCTTCAGATTACAAAGCTCACTAAAGAATGTCCTTTTCACATCAACAGTCCCTGTCCCTTCAGATATTTTATTAAAAAGACAACCCAGTGAACATACCAAAACCCAATTATTTCTACCACTGCCATGAAGAGAACTATGTCATCAAGAGTTGAACAAGAAAATCATCTCCTTGCTTTCTGGCCAAGAACTAGTTTAAGAGCATCAAGAAAAAAAGCAACCCTTTTACTTGCTTGCCAGAGAATATGGCAGCTTTTACTACACTGAGGTATACCAAAAGTTGAAGGTTGCTGCAGAAGAGAGAAAGGACAATTGGACTTTAACATACAGGAGGATTAAAGGTAAACTTTTAAAAATTAACTGTAAATTTGATAGTATTTTATTTAATTATAAATTGAATATAGTGAATACTTGAAAATTTAGTTGTCATTATTAGTAGAAGTGTCCTAAAATGTGCTTACGGTTTAGAAAGAACTCAAAACATTGCATGTACTTCTGAAGGTTGTTCTGAGATCCTCACGTGATTGGTATCAGCTACAATTTTTTGTTGCAGGGCATAATTCACATACCTAAGCGATCAAGGGAGGGCTACACAATTTTTCAGACCATTATTATGGGCCAGCAATATTTTAGCTAAGAACTAACAAACACTTTCTTTTTCAAATTATTACGTTATGTATTTAAGACTCTCCTTTATATTTGTGTGTCGTCGTCCCCCCATGTTTTTTAAAAGCAGGTTTCAAAGTAGCAATTTGATTTCTGCATAAAACGGACACTACTATATTCACTTGCACCAGGTATAAGGTACCATTATTCCATAAACACTTGGGGAATTCATTAGATTCACTGAAAGGTGGGGGGGGAAGATGACAGACCACACGGTATACTTTGCAAGCATGTTTTAGCAATATCTAACATGCTTTGAATATTTTAATGTTTGTCTCTAAGCAATACAGAAAGCCTTCACTCATTCTTCAGAAATCTAAGTACCAGAAAAGCAAAATCCCCAAACAATATTCAGTAAATTTGCTTTGAATACAAACCACAACCACAGTTTACAGGGTAATGTTAAAAATTCTTAGACATTTAAACATTCTTAGCCATTTAAAAACTGAGGTTGAAATCTCGGCCCTACTGAAGTTAACAGCAGCTCTTCATATCTTCTTTAGAGTCAAGATGGAATCTTTAAATTGTGCACTTGACTGCATCTCCAGTGTTTCAGTTCAGATGTTACATTTTCGCAGAACAGAGTATGAACTAAACCAGACAATGCTACAAATTCAGAGGACAGAAAAGGGAAAGATGTAATGGATGAGTGAACCTGCTGCAAGTTTTACCTTTCTTTGACAGCTTGGAGAGAGACGAGAGGAGATGGGGAACGAAATGACAAAGGAATACTGAATGGGAGAAATGTCTCATTCCGGTCAGCCTCAACCGTCACAGATGCATGAGATACATTGTCTAACAAATGGAATTGAAATAAAGAGTCATGAAACATTGACCTCGTAAAAATGGAACAGTGAAAAAACTGCAAGTCACTAATTCGTTAATGGATAACCTGCATGGGATATTTCCATACGTAATATTCAAGAATGTGGGGAGCCAGAAAAGTGCTATTTGGTTTCAAGGGCCATTTTATTAATGACTTTGAACCTGGTAGGTCTGCTTTGCTAGTCGTCTTTTGGCTCTATAACAAGGCCAATGATGATCAGTCTCTTCCAACCATAAGGATTCTGTGATCAACAACTCTATACAAATTATGTTCTAAAAGGAGCCTTACAGTCCATTTAGGGGACAAAAATCTTGATTTAATCGACTGACAGTTAAGCATCTAGAATTAAGTATTGTGGCATACATCTACTCGCATTGTGTGATTTCCTAAAACCTAAATCACATATGAACATACAGAGACGCATAAGCCATGGTTAAGGTACAAATCACACTTCTATTTGAACCAACTTCAAAATATAATTGAACCCATGGCTCTCTGGCTTTTGATAGGAATCACAGGAAATATAGACTCACTATTTCCTTTTCACTTTCATATCTCTAACAGTACCTACAATGTGTTTGATTAATCATTTCCAGGTACAAACACACACTGGATCTTTAAGTGATGCAAATAAGAAAAAAAGGATGCTTTTAATTTAGGATGACACTGCATTTTGCAAGTCAGCACTGTCTACACTGTTGAGAGGAAAAGATGCCATGCTGTTACAGAAATTCTACCATCAGAATCCATAATCTCTCTAGATAGTGCCTAAAGGTCACAACTGATTTTAAGATTGCTTATAAATAAGGCTGCTTTTGTTCATTAGGCAGATTAGAAACCTAAAAACTTGTGACATCTTACGTAAATGTGAGCAGGGAAACATTAAGTCCATTTCTCTTCAATACCACATTAAGTACACATGCTTCAAGAAGCATCTAGAACTTTTCTACTTTGAAATAATTAGAAAATTTGTTATCTCTTGTTGAACCAATCCAACTTTTCTATCTTCTGACATTCAAAAACTACGTCCCTTCATTTTAGAGTTTTAATATTGGAAAAGATACACTTCCTTTCAAGTTTTCTCACCTGTTGTTTTTATAGTGATGCAGGTAAAGAGGAAAACGTAAACATAGGTGCTACAAACCACTTGTAGCTTTGTCAGCAGGATAACACTATAGACAAGTAGGGGAGTAAATACTAATTCCTATGCTCTCCCTCCCCATCGTGGTTTTCCCTCCAACAAAGCACCCAAATCCTCTCTATCTTCAACTGGCGTCTACTCTCTGCAAAAGCTAAAGAGCAGCTTTTTTACTGGAAAGTCTCTCTACCATACCTGAAAGTAAGCCAGCTCCTCACCATCCCAGGTTTTGCATCCCTTCCCAATCCCAACCAGAGCAAAGAACATGACCCATATTGTCTTATTCTAGCTTTCACCCAGTGACAGGTATTTTTTAGGAAATACAAAAAGCTCCCTGGATGGTCTAAATGTTAGCTAATAACAATTCTATCATCCTTGTGCTAGTGTATACACATATAAGAGATGATTCTCTTTACAAACATAACTCTGCAAGACAGTTAAGAACACCAATCACAAGCCTACTGTTTTCCCTGAAGAAATATAAAACCAGAGCCGAGACTAAGATTAAGATTCTTTCCTGGAACTAGTATTACCGGAAGGATAGCGCCAGCAAACAAATCTCATTTGAAGTTCAATTAACACTGGCATAGTTAGCTGAGAGAATCTCAGCATTAATGCTGAATTGCACAGAAATTTGAGAAAAATTGTGTGGAAATTTGAGTGAAGTCCTGGCTTGGTAAAAGCCCTCTAGACCTTTTGTTTTGTTTCTGTGTTGAATTTGTTTTTAGGCTTGGATTTCTGTGAAGCCAGCCTTTCACCTCAATGTTCAAGGAGTTTGACTGGAAGGTGGGGTAACTGTATTCCCATTGGTCAAATTAGAGGATTTATTAATGGATAACTTGATAGTGGAAAATAAGAGCACAGAACCAACCCAATCAAATTCTTGAAGAATAAATAAAAATTGCATCTGAATAACATATTTTCATTAAGAAATATTACCGAGTTCCACTTGCTCGTCTTCCTGGTGGGCAGGAAATTCTTTAAGTCTCTCATCTTCTGAGAATGTTTGACTGTGGAGAGAACATGAATCTTCATCTGACTGACTGCCTCTTCGACTGATAACGCGATATATTCCAGAGTCCAAGACACTGAAGCTTTCCTGTCAGACAAAGGAGAGGAGCTAGACGTTGTGCTAGTTGTACTTCCTTGTTAAACTTCCTGCAGTGAACTCAACCAACCATACCCACACAAATAACCTCACAGCACTTCATAACTCACTGTCTGGGAAAGTCCTATATAACAGCATATTTTTGACATATCCAGAATGGAAAAGTAACACACAAACCATCTCTGCTTTAGTCCTGCATCCGAGACTGTCACTTCACCCCTTTGTACCTGTGTACCCAAGAGTCTGTATTCTTTTTGCTGGTTAACCATATCCAGCTAGCACAATTATGGACCCTGCATAACTTTTTAGTTCCAGGACACATGTACACTCTTTTGCTCGTGGTAAGTCTATGTAGTTTATTTTCCCATCTGCTAATGTCTACCACATCAAGATGGAATTTACATTACCTTAGTTTTTAAACACTGCTAAGAGTGAAAGCAGCAACTAATATCATATAACTATGAAATACTTCCCCTTTCTTGAAAAGCTGCTGGGAAGCCAAGGCAACACCAAGCAGTTGTATGGATAAAAGAGTATGAGAAATATGCTTTTTTTTTTTTTACTTGGAGCTTTCTGCTTAAGCTTCATAGAAGTGAGACAACTTTTTAAATAGGGCTAGGATAGTTCTGAGCATTTGGACATTCAGTTTTCACCACATAAAACTACAGTTACAATCAAGATGACCTTTACTGAAACATGCTAAGACACTGAACTCAGCTGTGGAGAAAGTCTTCTTTGTATCAATCTTTGCCCACATCTCAACCATTAGCAGTAAAATAATATGGAAAAAAGACAGAGGTCTAAGAGCTTAAAGAATGCAAGCAGTAGTATCTCATACCTCTCTACGCCACCTAATTTTAGAAAGTAGCATTATCAGCTATAGCAGACATGGTAAAAATGAAACCCTTCATCTTCAAAGTGAGCAATGAGGTGATTTTAAACTGTAACGATAAAATCTGCAGGTAACATTTTTGGCATTACCAATACACTTACATGAGATGAAATACTGCTCCTTCTACTGCTGCATGCAGAATCTAGAGGTTCCAACTTTGAAATTAGTTCTTCCATCTGCGTAATGAGATCTTGTTGGGTTGAGGCATCCAGCTGAGACTTCAAGTGCTCCAGCTTGTCTAGAGGCAAATTTTTTCTTGCCTAAAAGTACACAGTGAAACAGAAACATTATTTCTAGTGTACATGTGAAAAGCAAAAGGTACCATATATGCAGACTATAATTTTCATCCTGTAAGTATAATGTTTAGAAGACTTTTTAAAAACCCCAAGAATACGAATCTCAGAAACCTACGGAATGTAATGGAAGAGAGGGACAGGAAAGAGAGTGAAGTTGCATTGCACGTTTACAAAGAGGTATTTACTTACTCTGCAAGAAATTATTGAATTTTGGAAGAGACAACAGACTCTGGCAGCAAGTGTCCAGAACCCTCTTCTTATCAGACGCTCTATGCAGCGGTCTACCAGCAGAAGGGAGAGGTGCACCACTTTTCCATTTGTATGCAGACAGAACAACTCACTTTTGTGAACCGCAACATCCTGAATATCTGCAAAATCAGGTGCACAGAATTATCTGAAGGACTGAAATAATTAGAAAACATTGCTTTCTGTTTCTGAAAGTAGGTGAAAACATATTTCCCATCTGCCTGCAAATGGCTGATACACTGTAGCGCAAGTGGCATGGGGAAAACAAACACTGAAGAGTGCTATACTAACATCTAACAACTATAAAGCACAGTAAAGTATCAAAACTTTCCAGAGCTGCACTTCCAGAAAGCATTCAAAAAGTACACTAAAGTTACTGAAAAGTTTCCTTTTCCTCTGAAGGGGGGGATGAAAAACTGAAGACTGATAAACATGAGAAATACCTGTTAGCTTTGAAACAGAAGGAAAACATTTGCTAGTAGAAAACCACTTTGACCTTTCAGCAGTTTTCAAATTAAGTAGTTATGCTATATGCAAACACTCCATGACAAAGGGAATGGAAACTTAACACCAAAAGGGGGGTAGAGAAGGGGAAGGAAAAGACTGACTGACAATGACTAACTGTTCCAGGACTATGCCTAAAACCATACACTCAAAACAGTTTATGAGGCCTCACTCTGCCAAATAAGTACATTTCCTGGCTCCAAATTAGACAGGTGTTAGAAAAAACAGCTTTCAGCTGCCAGATTATGCTTCACAGGACACCTCACAATAAATCTGAATAAACAGAAATGAGGAAAAGATACTGCAGGCTTTACCTTACTAATACTGCAGGTTATTACTTCTCACTACTTGATTACTGTATTTTAAGAGTCACTCTACCCCATGTTTTGTTTCTCAAGCAAGTTTTCAGAACTATGGAAGGAGGGGTTGGCTGGAAGAGGTCGGGAGAGGGTTAATATTCAAGGATATACCTGACAGATGACAAGGAAAACCAGTTTTCTGATCAATGTTCTGCAGTCCAGCTGCAGAAATTAAGCTTGAAAAGGCTCCATGTTTGCCAAGGACTTCAAGAGTGACAAACATAACAGATAACATTACAAAGCGAGGATTCTTAGTTTACCTTTTACTTCACTCCAGAGCAAGACTTGAACACTTTGGGGTAGAAAAATATAAATGCCTCTTTCTGTCCAGCTCATCACACAGTGCTCACTGCAAGCAAAGCAGACATTAACGGTGCAACAGTTAATTGTGGTTGCCACTGTAAAATATGCAGGGACGGCATTGGCTTAAGTACAGCAAGTGAGAAGTTACTTGTTTAGCATGATACCCGGGAAGTTTTTATGCAAAAAGATGAAGTTGATAATATAAATTAGGAGAATATACAACTTTTTTATTTTTAAGTCTACTTTATCGACAGGAAATTATGCTGACAAGTACTCACGCCAAATACAGTAGCTTGGGGAAAGATAAAGATTGTGGAGAGTAGCTGGAACTAGTATAATGAGGATCCAGCCTGTAAAGTAAAATTAGTATCCGTTACAACTACAACAGTATCACTTCCTTAATATAATATTCTTAACCCTGAAATTACAAGGCTGGCTTACATAAATATAGTTTTAACGACAGCAGCATTCATTGCAGTAGTCACACAGACATACCTGCAGAATCAAGGCTTTGGCATTTTTGATAACTCAGATACCGGTTTCCACTATTAGAGGAGAACATATTAAGATGACAGCTAGGATTAATGCTTAACTGCACTAGGGGGTTATTTAATCTTCTCAGTATAAGGCAGTTCTTTTCAGTTAGTCTAGAAGCCCCAAGCAAGTTTATCACCGATAGCACTCATGCTTCTACCTGAGAGTAACAACAGGGAGAGGCGGTGATGAGAGCAGCTGCTTGAACTGATGTGTGCTTTGCACTTCCCCGTCAAAGTTCACCTCCCACATCCTTGAGCCAGGTCGAGCACAATATATTAAAGGCTGCTGATTCCCACTGTTTTTTCCAACAGGGAAGAAACATGCTCCAAATTCTCCATCTCTCTCTTTGTTACCAATTTTCCAGAACTTCTCTCTAATGGAAAAAATGTACTTGTTAAGGCAGCATTAATAAAGGCTCTAATTAATTTTACGTTGTTCTTGAAAAATAAAAATACTAAATCCTAGTTGTTGAATTGTTTTCGGTGCTTAAAAAAAAAAGTCTGTTACTGATAATATAAAGCCTGCATAAAGTTTACAAAAGACAGGGTGCAGAAATATTTATTAGTTTAAATAAATGCTCAGATCATGAAGGGGTTTTTTTCCAGCAGAACCAGTTGGTCAACCTGGTGATAGGAAGGTGATAGTGCAAATGATCCCAGAAACCATTTGCAACACATGAAAGCTAAGATGGTGATTATGAATAGTCAGCATGGATTTACAAAGGGGAAATCAAGTTTATAGCCCTCTACAACAGAATGACTGGCTTGATAGAGGAGAGGAGAGCAGTGAACGTTGTTTATCTTGCTTCAGTAAAGCTTTTGACACCATCCCTCCTAACATCTTCACAGACAAACTGAGGAAGCATGGGCTATATAAACAGACATGGAGAAATGCCAGGTCCTGCACTGGGGGAAGAATAACCCCAGGCACCAGGACAGGGCAACTGGCTGGAAAGAAGCTTTGTAGAGAAGGAACTGGGGGTCCTGGTGAACAAGCTCACCATGAGCCAGCAATGTGCCCTTTTGGCAAAGAAGGCCAAAAGCCTCCTGGGCTGCATTAGGAAGAGTGTCGCCAGCAGGTCAAGGGAGGTGATGCTTCCCCTCTTCTCAGCACTGGTGAGACATCTGGAGTGCTGGGTCTAGTTCCAGGCTCCCCAGTACGAGATACAACATACTGGAGCAAGTCCAGTGATAGGCCACAAAGACAATAAAAGGATTGCAGCATCTGTCTTATAAGAAGAGGCTGAAAGAGTTGGGCTGGTCAGCCTGGAACAGAGAAGGCTCAGGGGTGGAACGCATGTGATCTGACAGGTATAAATACCTGATGAGGGAGTAAAGACAGAGCCAGACTACTTCTCAGTGGTGCCCAGTGAAAGCACAAAAGGCAATGGACACATATGGAAATACAGGAAATTCCATTTCAACATAAGAAAAAGCTCTGTTATTGCAAAGGTTGTGAACCACTGGAAAAGGTCGCCCAGAGAGCTTGCGGAGTCTCCATCCTTGGAGATGCTCAAAACCTAACTGGACACAGTCCCACACAATCTACTCTACACAAGTCTGCTTTGAGCAGGAAAATAGGACTAGATGATCTCCAGAAGTCGTTTCAGAAACTGTGCGACTTCATAAAAGTCCAATATTTTACAAATAAAACATAACTTGCCTCTCAGTATCACACAAATAAGTGCGTGTAAGTGAAGATATGAGCAGTCTTCCATCCAAATAATCAAGCTGAACAACCCGAGAATCTACAGTGGTTATAATCTGAACAGGAAACATCACAAAAGTAGCAGCAGCCTACAGTTAAAAAGAAAAGAAGAAAGAAAACATACAGGGCCTCAGTTCAAAGTAAGGACTAGTTCATTAAGTTAAAATCATAAAATTCAGAAAAGACTCACGTATGCTACAAATACACAGCATAAGAAAGCAGTTCCTTTCTTCTCACTCACAGAACAAGGCTTCAACACTCAGAGGCATAAAAATCTAAATCCTCCTTTTCCCAAAACCATTACTGAAGGTTTTAGGGAAAAAAAATAATTATATGCCCGTAGCATCCTGCCATTTTTTTTATAAAGAGTGTGTTTTTGTAACATTTAGAGGGGTTTTTTTATTCTTCTTCTTGTAAGTTTTGTGCTTTTGTCAATTCTCTCCCATGGGTACTTTCAGTCACCAAACAGTTTTATGGAGACAGACCTGAGGGATTACTTGATACTAAAAAAAACTTCCATTGAATTTAGGTGGTTTACATAAACTCACTTTCTCGATCATCCTGCAGACCATTACCCAAATATTATTTATTATACAAGTGTCTCAGTTTGCACTGGTGGCAGAACAAAGTCATAGAAAAACTTCTTACTCATAAGAAACTACTGGGAACTACAGTTAAATTTTCTAGCAGATGGTCACCACTTTTGACATCTTAAACATGTTTTTCTTTGCTAGGAATGTCTCAATTCCCTACTTCAACAAAGTGCGTTACGCGAGAAATTAAAAAAATTCATGAGCAGACACATATTCCATGGGCCTTGCCCTTCTCTTGTCTCCCTCTCCCTCTCTTTCCACTGTTGAATTTTTTGCTCTTTCTTTAAAGGCAATAGTCTTGCTAGTTTTAAGTCAATTTTCCATCAAAATCTTTTGAGGGGGCTAGAAAGGACCTGGAGGAACACACATACCTATTTTCTTACAGATTAAAAGAAGGAAAGGATCTAGTAATGGTAAAATGTAAAGAACACGCAAGGGCTAGAAATCAGGCTGGTATCATTAATTTTTGTGCCCTTTGCACAAAATGTAATGTATGTAAGCTTGACGTCCACCTACCATTTATTTTAACTAATCCACATCTTTTAAGGGTAAGAGTATCCAGACAGAGCCAAGCAAAGTCACAGTCTGGGACTGCCCTTCCTCAGAACAACAGCTGACCCGAGGACTAAAACACAGAGCTGAACCTATAGCTGGAGTCTAAGGAATTCAGCAAGCTCAGGAACAGCAAGACTCTGGGCTTGAATACTTGTAAATTCCAAGAGGAATAAGCTTGGCCAGTTTTTAATTCTGTACATCTGAAAGCATTTTTATGTTGCATTACTAAAATAGCTAAAAGAGGGTGTGGGGGAAGTTCATGAGTTACAGTTTCTACTGTTGTCTCAAGAGACTGGTTCTTCATCCCAACAGTCAAAGCTGCCAGAATTTCATCAGCTGGCAAGTTTCCTCTGTTCTGCTTTACTAAAATAAGAAAAAGATTCCACACACCCCTGTGAACCTCTTCATCTCAAACAAAGTATGCATCGTTTTACCTTCCCTTGTTTTGATGTGTTAATCTTGATGGCTGATACTTTTCCCACATGATCTCCCACAAAAACACGAAGGGCAGCTGTATCCCAACATAGAGCTGTCACTTTTCTGCCCTTATGCTCTGAGGAAACATAAATCCGTTCTGGCTTCCCACGACGTTCCTGATTTAGCTCCCAGACTACTACAAGACCTTGGCTACAACAATTAAAAAAGAAAATACAATTTAAGAATAAGTCTTTTGATGTTTTATCATTGATAAAGGTGCATTACTCCAAAGAAACAGAAAATCTAAGCAAAGTAGTACATCTCAGAACTGGCTGTGCTTGAGGCTGCACGTTTTCAAGAAGCATCACATTCTTAATTCTGAAGAAGAGTAAATGTCCTTCCTTGCACTACGATGTATCAGCAGCTTTGTAAGGCTACTCTCACATTTACTGGAATTGCCAGTGAGGATATGGAAAAATAAGCATTTAAATGGATTTTAAACAATGTAAGTGGTATTAACTACCCATCCTATGCTACCAAGTTAATGAAGATATTTCTTTTGATGCTGAAAGGTTTCAGGGAGACATTTGTCATCCTAACTTCACATGCATTAGCTCTCCCACAGATGTTCTACTACAGAAATAATACTTACTCTGGAACAATTATTCCAGAAAAAAAAGTTAAGCAAACTGTCTGTGCAGGGAACTATTCTGCAGGGGCCTCTACCAGCTAATTCCCTGCCTCCCTCTAAGTTGTCAGTAGATGTCCAAGTCTGAAACTTAGAAGCTACTTAAAAATATTTATCTAGGATTCAGGTTTGTAAGTACATCACTCACCTGGTGGCAACAGCAATGTAGTCTTCATCATGTAAACAACAGGCAACCCGGGAAATGGCACCTTCCTGAAAGCAAGTATAGGAGTAAGCACAGGTAAAGGTGAAAGCTGAAAACACCTGTTGACTTAATAAAAATTTACTTGAAACAATGTCTCCTCCCCAGTCCCATTTGCCCTGGAAACTTTTGTATACAATTCTTTACCCTTACCTTATGAGCGAGAAAGAGTCTTTGCTTCCAACCATCCTTCTGTATAAGGTTTAGTCCTCCTCCTGAACTGCCTAGAGCTAGCCATCTCTTCGACACAGCTATACATGTGCACTGAAGGAATAAAAATCACAATACACAACATGGCTGCTAGTACATACTAATAACAGTATCTATTTCCTGCATTAATGTTATTTCTTAAAGGCTTCATTGTCTGCAAGCTGTATATACCACTCCTGAAACACTGGCAGCACAGTTGCCAAAGATATTAAAACAACATTCTCTGCAATTAAAGTAAACAGTAGAAGACAGCAACTGTGTAAGGATGTATTATTTACCCCACAGCTGCATTAAGAAAACACACATACAGATTAACAGAATCCTTTGTCTTCACTACTTCTTTACCAATAAACTAGCATGCACACACCCAAAGTAGAAAGATGAAACAAGATGAATCCTGTGGGTTAATCAGATAATAAACCAAATAAGATCACTATTTGAATTAAAAAAAAAAAACACGAAAAAGGAAAAACACCACCAAACACCACAAACTCACCTTCAGACGGCTAGAATCCAGCCTAAGCGCAGAAAGCAACGGATCCAAACATTCAAACTCTGCCAACACATGGTTGTAAGAGTCTGGAATTATTGGCACAGAGGCCATTGATGTACAAGACTAGCACTACTCATTCATGGGTGCATTACAGCTTCAGCTTTTAGCTGCACCTGCCAAAAATAAAGTTCTTGATTAGTTCACCTTTTTAGTATTACATCTGTTTTTCTGTGTTTAAAGAAACACAGAACATCTTCCTGTTCAAAGAGCATCAGGTTTCAGTTTGCCAAAAAAGCACAAGGGCTGCAAAATTAGACCCTTGCTTCATTTATGAAAAGTTTTTGTTGAAGTTCATTTCAGAAAACTTAACCTATCAAATACCAAACTTGGAAATATTTAAATTGTAGCTTTAAGATATATTTACATCCACCTGTGAAACAAGTTCTGCCTACCTATGGAAAAAGCCTTGGTTTATGGTAAAATGCACTTGCCTCCACAACAGGCACTCTTAATTTTAAACTAATTTACACAAAGAAAGCATTTAGCATTGGCATCTTATACCTACATCATCTTCTTCCCCAAAGCTAAATTTAGGGAGTATTAACCTCAACTGATACCAAATTTAGAATTACCTGCGTTTGTGCATTTTTAATACAACTATACATAACCATGTATAAACTATCCTCCCACAGTACCTCTTTTGCAGCATGCAAGAGATAACACAGAGTGAAAACCAAGAATTAAATAGTTATTGAAGCTGCAACCTCACATGTTTTTCCTAAACAGCACATACTTTAAAAGAATCTCTTGTTGAGGAATTTTCGAAGTTTAGACCTCTACGTTGCTTAAAAAAAACTTGTTACACTTCATACTCAAGCCTTTGAATTTCTAAATAATGTTTAGTATGTAATCCCATAAGTTAAACAACCCTCTCTCAGAAATACTATAATGTGAAACCTTACATTTCCTCATAGGAAAAGGGAACACTTACTCTCACCAGGCACTGGGAAAACGGAAGATACACATTTAGCCAGGGACACTGAAAATTGTTTCTTCAAAAATTCCCAAAAACGTCTTAAAAGTCTTAAATTATGGGATTTGAGAACAGCTTTACTCCATCGATAAAAAGCACAACATGACTAAGAAAGGACTGTTTTGTTCCGGATTATTGAGTCCAGAAAGACACCCTAATGCACGCTTTACACACTCTGTCTGACCTAAGAAATCTGCCAGCCTGAAATCTTAAATCCTGCCTTGGGACTCTGCTCTCGGGAACCAGCAACCGCCCCGGCGTCTGACCGGACTCGGAACATCCGCCGCCCGCCTGCCAGCCCCCAGCTGGAGGGAAGCACGGCGAACCCATCTCACTTCCTCTCGGATAGGTACACTGAGTAAAGCAAAGTGTCCCAAAAGCTCTGAAGAACACAAGTCCTCCAGAAACAGCTGTCGGCGGAACGCGGGCGGGCAGTGGCCGGCGCCAGCCCAGCCGCGCCCCCGAGGGCCGCCGGCGCCCGGGCGGAGCAAGGCCGGCACCAGGGGACGAAAGGCTCCCACCGGCCCCACACCGGCTCTCACAGCCCAGCACCAGTGCTGCGAGACCAGCGGCTACAAGAGTAAAAGCTGCCGCCAGCCGGGAACCAGGATACGGGACGGCGGCAACTACCCGGGACGGAGCCGGCCTCCCCTCCCGCAGGCACCCACCACCGGCAGGCACCGAACGCCCTGCCGGTAGGTCGCGCGGCAGACCCCAACCAGCCAGGAAGGCGGCACTCCACCTCGGAGAGACGTACAAACAATAGTCACCGCTACCTCCCAGCGGCGCGGTCCGGTCCCCCTCACCCGCAGTCCCCAGTGCCCAGTCCCGGCTCCCTCACACCGAGCATCACCGGCGCCACGGCCCCGCCCCACCCCGCAGCAGCACAAGCACGTGACCCGCGGGCGGGGCGGGGCCGTGCGGCCGCACCGTGCTGCGTCACGCCGGGCGCGTCCGCGCGGGAGGAAGCTGCGTCACGCGCGCCCGCCCGTCCCTGGGCACGTGACGCTGACGCACGGCGCCCCCTCCCGCCGCGGGCCGTTGCCGAGGGGAGGAGGCCCCTCCCCCGCAGCG
>VWZL01003004.1:394422-406926 GCA_013396915.1 Stercorarius parasiticus | reverse complement strand
CCGTAGCGCCCGCTCCCGCCCCGGGCCCCTCCCGCCGGCAGCAGCCAGCGCGCCGGCCCGGAGCAGGTCCCCGCCGCCGCCCGCACGGTAAGGATCCCGCCGGCGCGGGGGACGGGGAGGCGGTGGCGGCGGCTGCTCTGCCTGTGTGTGTGTGAGGGGTAGTGGGGCCCGATCCGCCGCCCGGCCCCGGCGGTTCCGTCCCGGAGGTGGCGGGGGAGTGCTGTGGTGGGCCGGGCGCGTTGCGGTGGTGCCGTGGCGGCCTTTGGCCTCCCGCTCTTCCTCCCTGACAGCTCCCAGCCGCGGCGCCGTTTAACGGCGGCGGCCTGGCGGGGCTGGGAGTGCCGTGCGGGAAGGCACCGAGAGGCGCGGCGGCAGCCCCCTGGGGGAGGGGGGTGGTGGGAAGATGGAAGTGCTGCGCCGGCGGGACCGTGGCTGCAGGGCACTGGGCTTCACCCGAGCGCTCGGCCGCGGATGCGGGCCCTAGACAAAGAGGTGCCCTCGCAGCACCTTCCCGGGCCGCCGCCAGTGCTCTGCCGGGGCCGTTAGGGGCTGTCCCCGGGCCCGTTTCGCCCCCGGCAGAAGCGCTCCAGGGAGCGCAGGTGATGCGAAGGAGGGGAGGCCGTGGTGACCCCTTGGGGGTGCCAACTGGGTTCTTTCAGCCCGCTGGTGTCCGAGGCAGGCGGCACTGCTCGCACCTCCCTGTTCTGCTGAGCTGTGTTCCGCCCCCAGCTCTGCCGCTGCCCCTCGGGGTGCTGCTCTCACAGCTCTTGGACCCCCCAGGAGTCCCCGGGCTGTGCGGGCGAACCGTCGGGGCCCGGCTGCACACCTGTGCCTCTGCGGTTCGGTCTGGGCCATTAGCATAGATATTCTGCTGTTCCCGGTGGGAAGCGGAAACCTAGGCATCAAATCTGTCAGAGCTTGCCTGACAGCCCATGCCTGATAATAATCCTGATTATTAAACTGTGTAAAGGTTTCCTCTATTTCTGCTTAGAACTTGACAAAACCACATGGAAAGAGACGAGTGAAATGCTGGTAATGGAGAGTGTTGAGAACAGGTGATGTAAGGAACAGAGGTACCTGGTTTTAAAAGTGGGTAGGAAGAGTCACTATGTTAGAGGAAGGATAGCTGTTGGAATTTGACAGTATTTCCACAAGCTGCATTCGCTCCCATAGAGTTAGGAGGGGAGAGGTTATAGGTGAATAAGCAAACAGCACCTTTTTTGTTGGTTTTATGCCAGCACTGAAGCTTCCTGATAGACCTTGACAATTGTAAACTGCAGCTGAAATTAACATTCACAAGACAGGCTTGATGACAAGTCATACCCCATGGATTAAGGCTACTGATTGATCCAAGTGCTTTTCAGACTATTAACCATCACTTCAAAAGCTCTACCGCTGGAAAATTTAGAGTAAACTGTGTCTGACCTTCCTATTCTGGAAGATACTGAAACCAGAGAAGGGTCTGTCTTCCAAAATTTGCAGCTGAAGAACTGTAATGATTCTTCATTTAGCAGCAGATTAAAATTACCACGTAAAGCTGTAAAATAACAGAATTTCTCCGTATACGTGTTGCAGTTCTTTCCCCTTGGAGCAGCAGTGTCATCATCCGCAGTACTGATTCCTGGAAACTTCAGTTGTTAAATATAGAGGTTAAGAGATTTGGGCAGGCGTGAATAGATCATTGATGGCTCTCGCCCTTCTGCATAGTAAGCCTTAGGTGTCCGAAAAGAAAAGAAAATGACTGGTGTACCATGTGTGCTGAGTGAGGATGTAGCCTTCCCCTCTGCAGTCGGTAGGAGACCATACTCATGCTTTTCTAGCAGCTAGGCAAGATTTCTATTTTAGAATTTTTCCTGTACTTCTTGTAACAAGAAGCCATCTTGTTTTCATTAGTGAAAGACAGCAACTTTCCTAAATTCTCATTATTAGTATGTTTTTTATTCTTTCTGATGTACTGTTCAAAAGACAGCTTCGGGTTTTCTCCATTCTGGGTGATGCTTACTGTGCTTGTGAATTGTATCATCCTACTGCCACCATAAATTACTGCATGAAAAAGCACGGCAATGGTATAAATAAGAACAGCAGTGAGGTAGTGTGTTCACCCTCTCAGATGGTAGAATGAGCCGCTTGTGGGATAATTGTGCATTCACGGATTGCACACTGCAGGGTAGTGTGCTAGAAGTGCCGTGGTTGTAAAGGAGAAGTTGCTAGCTGCTGATCGTTTTCTCCCCTAGTTGAAAGACTGGTTGTAGGTGGGTGAAATAGCATGGTAGAAAAGCAAATCAACTTGATTCAGAAAGAGCATGACTATGGAAATGCTTTCCTTTTTCTTTCTGTTCTGTACAGGTTTAATTCTTTTGCATTCTGTGGCTTTCTCTCTACTGTGTTGGATAATAATGACCTTAAAGGACTGTAAAGTAACAAAGGGAGAAAAATGCCCAAATCCTTAGTCTTGCATATGTTGAGGTTTCTAGTCTATTAGGGTCTGTGGCCAGCTGCCTTTTTCCGGTAAGGATAAGGTGCTGATGAGAGACTACAGACCTGCAACAGGAAACTACATAAAATGGTAGTGTGAATACCACTGAAAGAGAATAATGCTGCTGGGGAGACTGTAATGGATTATGCTAGGAAACAGCCCTGAAATCGTGCCATGCAGTTTTCTTTGAGAGAGAAGTATTAGCAGGGCTGATCTGAATGTGGCACAGCGTGTTCTAGTGACTGCTGCAGTGATGCTGATGTGAAACCCTACGTTCAGCTCAGCGTCGCTGAAGTCTTTGGCAAAGCTTTGGCTGACTGAAATGATGAAAGAGCAAAGCTTAAGTGCAGAGCCCTTTTGCCATTAAGTTTTCCCATTTGGTATTTTACTTAACTCATTTTGGAAATGGGCTCGTAAGACTTCTGCTGAACAGAATGCTATGCTGCTTGCTAGATCTTCAGAGTAAAATATCCCATCTTGCTACTGTTTCTTTAAAGAAAAAAAAAAGTGTGTGAATTTAAGTGCTTAGAGTTATCATTTTGTGACACTTAACTAGTAGTGTGATAGCTGATACAGGTTACTGTTTGAAGTTTGATGCAGGGCCCAGCAAATATTACAGGTATTCTAAACCACATGAAACATGCATATCAACATTTGAAAATACTATTTTACATATCGATAGTAAAGTCGGACAGACTATACATTTACAGCAACCATACCAAAGATGTAATTTTTCGATAGGTGTACGACAGTATGTTAATAGAATGTAGTCATACTTGCGGCGTCCTTAATCTCTTGAGAAATTTAAGGCTGTAGGGTGAGCCTGTACAGAGGACTGGTAGTGACTGCTGGGGAGAAGAATGCAGCAAATATCAAAAGGCTTGTTGATGTGAGACTGGTGACAAAATTACCATGGTGTTGAAGCAGGTATAACATTAGTCCCTCGGACTTTGGGGGAGAGGGATAGGAAACTGTCCAGCTGCAATCAAGTGTACAAAGCATTGTTCGAGCCTTGTGCAAAATCCGCCACAATAAGATCAGGAGTGTAACCTTATCTTTAGCACAGAAAACTGAAAATCCATGATTTTTTACATACGTAGTATCCTTTCCCTTTCTGAAATGACTTAACATCTGCCATTCGCACTGAAGAAGGGAATTGCTGCCAAATGCCAGAGGAGATTTGGAATTTATGTCATTGCTTAGCTTCAGTATTCTTCTGAACTTGAAAAACCAGTAAAGGAATGTTAAAACAGGAAAATTTGGTTATCAGTTTAAATGTAAGATTTGGCTGTCTTTTATTGGACCAAAAGCAGTATCAGCAATATCATTAGATGAATTGTTTAGGTAGCTAGTAATATTTTGTTTAAATAAATTTGCAGATTGCACTGACAGAGGGGAGCATGTTTATCTGGAATGTTTGAAAAATGATGTAGGCATTAACGAGTAAATGTGGGGTTTAATGCTTTGTTGTAGAAAGGAGTAGTGAAAGAGTTACAGCAAAAATAATTATACTAATCAGCTCAACTGTATGTTTTTAATAGCTTCTTATAGCCACAATGGCAACGTCATCTGAAGAAGTGTTACTGATTGTAAAGAAGGTACGTCAGAAGAAGCAGGATGGAGCTCTCTACCTTATGGCTGAAAGGATAGCATGGGCACCTGAAGGCAAGGACCGATTCACAGTCAGCCATATGTATGCAGACATAAAATGTAAGTGAACACATTTTTACTATTCCAGCTTAGTAAACAGTATTTTGATAAATGTTTAAACGCAACCCAAAGCTTCTTTGCTGTAAAACACCAGTAGGTAAGTTAGGAAGGTTTCAAGTATCTGGAGCTTTGACTAGGTTGTTCTATGTAGCAGCAGAGATCAGGACCATGGTGAAATATCACCAGTTCATTAAGGATGCTACTGCAGAACTTCTGTAGTCTTCAGATGTTTAAGTTATACTGCATTTAATAGTAACTTTTGATAAACTTCTGCAATAAATTGAACAGAAAAATAATCTATGCCATATGCTTGT
Organism: Stercorarius parasiticus; assembly: GCA_013396915.1. Classification (NCBI taxonomy): domain Eukaryota; kingdom Metazoa; phylum Chordata; class Aves; order Charadriiformes; family Stercorariidae; genus Stercorarius; species Stercorarius parasiticus. The sequence continues at coordinate 402,426 of VWZL01003004.1, read as the reverse complement.
GGAGGGAAGGGTGGGAGGAGGGTTGAGGAAGAGTATAGGATTTTCAGGGTCTAACACAGAAACTTTCTGGCATGTCATCTGTTAAACTATGCAGCTAAAGCTGTTTCAATTTTCATATAAAATGAACCTTGCTGTTTTATTTTCAACCACAGACCATAGCTTCAGAAGTGCTAGATCTGCAGTTTGGCCTAACTGGTAACATTCTGAATAAGTGTTTGCTGTTGCAATAGCAGAGTACTTGCAAGTCAAAACTGAACAGTAAATGTCTATAGCACACTGCCTTTATGGCTCCAGTTAGTGCTCATATTCCATGTGCTGTAATGCCAAAGAAGGAGGAAAAAGAAAGTTGTATGTGTCACTCTGTAAAAGTTTATTGCTGTTTAAAGTCATATACAAGTATTGCAGCATGATCAAAAGTGTGTGTGATGAATCAGAACTAATACACTGTTCTTAAATACGAATGTGATAACAAATTTAAAAACTCAGTTCACCTGTAATAGTCAACTTTGTGAAGGTTTTATTTAGCTATTTACTTAAATTCAAGCAGCTTATATTTTAAATATTTACATGTATAGTCATTGAAATCTTTTAAACTTAGATGAAAGATGTTCTTTTTTTTTTCCTCTAAAATTGAAAAAAGGCAGGGTGAGTATTTGTACATTTGTAAGAGACGATGATTTAGTGGTGACATCTAGTTCTGGTTCTCCCACTTGCACTGAAGAAAGGGGTAGAATCCAAAGTTAGTTTAGTGCCATTTGCACTGCTACGCTGAAGTCCATGTAACACAACAGTCCATAAACGTAGTTGTTGTAGCCTCTGCTCCCTCTGGTTATGAGAAAGGAAGCAGGAGTTAGGTTTTTTGTATGAGTCACAAGGGTGTAATAGCACCTTGGAGGCATTGGGGATCGACGTTGGGAGTACTAATGGCTAAATGTACTTACCGTGCCACTTGAAACCAGCTGTCAACAGAGGTGCTGTTGCCCCACCCTGCATCTGCTGTCTTATGCTTTTGTGTGGGAACTGGTCCAGCTGGAAAAACAAAAGGGAGTTACTTTTCAGTGGATCAGTTCCTTGGTTCGGCTTGCTGCACAAACGCTAACACTCGTACAAGGAAGGCAGCAGGAAGAAGTGCAAAGGGGGAATGAGGTTGTCACCTTTCAGCAGCACCTGGATTGGTACCAGGTTAAAGTGTCCAAGTGATGACAATCTAATTTGTAGCAGTTCTCTAATGGAGAATGCGAAGATGAATTAGGGCTCTTGAACAGTAGCTGAAGGATACTAAGCAATGGGCTGCTGGTGTCTGTCTTGTGTTTTAGAGGCAACAGGGTGCAGGCTTCAAACTACTTTAACAGGAAGACTGACTGTTCCACTTTCATGGCTGGAATTTACACACAGGATAATGGTATTTAATTGGATGACTGCTTATAAGCAAATGTTCTAGAGAAGAGAGTTTCTTGTATAAGCTTAGTGTCTGTTGCTAATTAATACTTTCTGTGTAATCTAGGCCAGAAAATCAGTCCAGAAGGTAAAGCTAAAATTCAGCTTCAGCTAGTATTGCACGCAGGGGACACAACCAACTTTCACTTCTCCAATGAAAGCACAGCAGTGAAGGAGCGAGACGCAGTAAAGGATCTTCTTCAACAACTGTTGCCCAAGTTCAAAAGGAAAGCTAATAAAGAACTTGAGGAGAAGAACAGGTAAAGGGAAAGGAGCCTTAAAGTTTTTTGGGGCCTATCTATTTGTTACCTATCTATAGTGTATTTCTGCTGACAGTTGTTATTGCCACATTGTTACTGCTACGACATTTGTTTCCCTAGTAAAAGTCTTCTGCTTTCAATTTAAAGGCAGTTCCTTGAGGCTTACATAAGTGTAACATGTTGAGACTATACTTGTGTTCTCAGTGACATCTTCTTGAGGTGTAAAGGCAGCCAGCCCGGCTGCCACCCCATCTTTGTTATCCATGGTTATGAGATGAAAGCACCCAACTGGCAGTCTGTCTCTTTAGTCTTCTTAAATACATATGTATCAGTTAGAAAAGCTGCTTGAAAGACTTTTTTTTTTCCTTTTCCAGAAGTTATCACCTTCCTTGATTTGTGATTTTTTTTTTTTTTTTCCCCCTGTATATCCTCTTCCCCCTCAAATCTTCTTTCCTGGTGTTTTTTTATACTCTACTAAATTGCTAGGTATTTTCATGCATCTCACTTGAGATGCAGTAGTTTGTTATTTGGCATACAGGATGTTTATTCTAAAATGTGTTTTGAGAAGATGTGTAGGACCTAAGTCCTTTTCCCGAAAGGGCTTTTAAGATACGCTTCCATTCCTTTAAAATGTTTGTGTTAGACCAGTCCATGTGGCCAAAGAGCACCCTTCTCTGCGTCTCCCCAGATGAGTTTCACTTCATTATAGCATCTGCTGTGAATCCTGTATCTGCTAGCTTCTGTTTCCAAAGACTGGTCTAGCTTTGAACTTAGGTAAGTTAAAGCTAGAATTTCAAAATAGAGGAGATTTTCCAGCAGAAGGGCGAGAACCCTTGTGCTAGAGCTCTTACACATCTAGGATTAACTAGTTCCAGTACTGCAGTGACCACTAGGGTCTGCAGCAGTGCAGACCGCTTTGGCACTATTAGCGTACTAGTTTCTTTATGCTATGGGCCTTATTTCTAACAGTGTTAATACCGAGTACATGAGCAGTCTTAGCTCTGAATCTTTGTATCCTTACATACAGTTTTACAGTATTATGCCATGTGCCACTAAGAGCTTTTCTAGTTACAGAAAAGCCATAATCTCTGCACATACTTAGGCATAGTCTGTTCTTTTGATAATTAGAAGTTCAGGTCTAGTGATGGGGCTTCATTAGCTTAATTTGCAACAGATGGGCAAAAAAGTTTCCACTTGTTTTGGAAGGGTACTTCATCCAGAATCCCTGTGGCGCTGCCTCCATTTATTGATATGTGGGGGTCAGGTATGTACCAAAATTCCAAGTTTTAATGAAATAGAATAACAGACTGCTTCCTGCTGCACTAATGAGTAAGAATTGCCACTAATCCATATTTGTACCAACAAGAAAAACTGGAAAAACCTTAGTGGTTAAGACATAATAGGGATAGTCTGCCACAAAGTTTTCACTTCCACTTCATCCTTAGAGCAGCTGTAGACTTTCATTCAGTCCAGAATGCACTTTATCCATGTTCTTCCCTAGACCACATACTGTGTATTCATAAGATGTCTTTTTTGTTTGTTTGCAAATGATCCAGACCCTGAGGTGCATGCTAAAGAGTGTTTAGGTTATTAGCTGATTGTGAACACACATGCATGTTTCCCTGAAAATACCCTAGTGGGTTTCAAATTAGGTATACAGCTGTATGAAAAGCTCCTTAAACATGAATTAACTGAAGTTTCAGGTGCATACATTCTTTGCATTTTGGAGAGTAACAGTGATACTGAATGTTTCTGTAGCACTTGTGCTACATGTGATAGTTAAGAAACCAACAGAAACATAAATGAACAAACAACTCAGGATAATGTGTGTTTTAAGGTATCTTATCCCATGCGTATTTTGTAATCTGTACTCTTGCACTAGAATAGAGACCTGTAGCTACTGAATTTTAAGATCTTAAACAAGCATAGCATAGTGCTGAAATTTCTTTGCCCCCTGCCAAGACCTTTGTTATGGAAGTTCAAGAAAATTCATTGTGCTTTTACACTTCAAGAGACTTCAGTCCTGGATGTGCAAAGACACGAGCACCANTTTTTTTTTTTTTTAGTTCTTAAGTCTTTTGAAACAAATATAGCTATTGAGGCTGGTTGTTTACAAAGTCTTGTTAAGAAATGCACAGCATTTTGAAAGAAAAGTTGGTTTCTGTTCCTTTTGTGAACTCATGTTAGTAATGGAAATCTTAGTGATTTATTCTGCAGCGTTTCAATTCTATTCAATACATTCTTTTACCAGAATGCTGCAAGAAGATCCTGTTTTGTTTCAGCTCTATAAAGACCTTGTTGTGAGCCAAGTAATCAGTGCTGAAGAATTCTGGGCCAACCGTTTAAGCCTGAATGCAGGGGATAATTCTGCAGCACCTAGTAAGCAGGATGTGGGCATCTCTGCAGCATTTCTGGTACGTTGAACCTCTAATTTTAAGGATTTTAGAGCAAGCAAATTGAGGAAAGTGAGAGTTCTGCTCATATAGTTTCTTCACATATAGCTTAATGTTGTTCTTTCCTGGTTCTTCAACATCTCTCTGCATGTTTGTTAAACTATTCCAAGTGTATAGGAGAAAAAAAAAGTTCTACACAAATCTGCAACCTCAAAACTTTGTCAATTTAAGATGCTCAATTTGACCTTTAAATTGACAACAGGCAGATGTTGTTTATACTGCTGCTCTGCCTTCCATAAAACAGGAATAATGGTGAACCTTCGGTCACTAGACTACAGTGTATTAACTGTATAAATTAAAAAAAAGTATCTATTGCAGCATTGATATGCATAAATGAAACTGTAAAGACTTTCTGCACAAGAAGCTTTATGCCCTCCCCAATTTCTTTAAACCAGTACATGCTTTCAGCTACTTGAAGAACAATGGGTGTATCTGAAAGCTCATTTCGTCTCTTTCCCCAACTTTCAGTTATGTTCCCCATTTTTAGAAACCATGCTTCAGTAATCTCAGTGCAGTCGAAAAGTAATCTAGCTACAATCTTCAGATTCCTCCCACAGAGACATGTTTCTGCTTCGGCAACAAAATTCATACAGATTATGACTGTTTAGCTGGAATCCCATTTCCACCTTTGTAATGACTGTGCGCACGTCAAGGGTTTGGGAGGGAAAGAGGAGGTGGGAGTTGTTTTCTGACTTAACTGCTGTACAAAGACTTGTTTTTTCCCCCTAGAAATACCTCAGTCAGTTACCAAATGAACCTGATGGCTCTGATTTCCTGTCTCTCGTTATTCTTATGCATTAACATTAAAAAAAACCCAACCAAACCCGAACCTTCAAAACTGAAGCTTTCTTAAAATAACTGGTTGTGTTTGTGTACTCCGCATTTGTGAAGAAAACTTCAGATATGTGTGTGTCCTAGTTCAAGTTAAAATAACTGTCTGGCTCTGTTCAGAATGAGTGTTTCCCTGGGAATAAGGTGGTACAAAAACTAGAATTTAGGTATACAGGAAAAGGAAGAAAAGGAAGCAGCATATGCAATCATGTACTTTTTCCTGTTACTGAGAATTGGACTGAGCTTGCTTGCTCCAGAGCTTCCTAAAGAGATCACTGAGATCTAACTTGCAAGTTCCAACTAAGGCTTACCCTCAATTTTTAAATTTGGTGTTATTTGTCAATTATACTGAGATACTTTTAGTGTATAAGGAAATAAGATCTAAGAGCCATAAATCCTTTTTTGTACTTCATTATTATCACTGATTATTCACTAGAAGAATTGTTGAATAAACAACAAAAGATTAGGCATACACAGTAAGCATGCTTATTTTTACTTTGAAACAAGGGTATATTAAACTAAACGTACCTTATTTTGACTGACAGGAATGGTCTTTGCTTTTCGTCCTCTAAAGCTTACAGTCTATTTGTTGAATCATCCCTTAAGTGGCAAGTATAATAAAGTAATTAATGCATGCTCTTTCTCATTCTAAAAATACCTATTTATGATCAAATATGCTATGGATTTTTGGAGGAGGAAGATTATTTTATCTGCAGCAGAATTTGATTGCAAGATGCCAGTTTTTTTCCTACTCCAGTTACAGAAGGCATTCAGATATGACTGATTTTCCTCCCTCTGTGCTTTTTCTTAGGCTGATGTACGGCCTCAAACAGATGGCTGCAATGGTCTGAGGTATAATTTGACTTCGGATATCATTGAATCCATATTTCGAACATATCCTGCGGGTAAGAATAGTGCTTCACATAACAAATACATGCATTTAATATTTGTTTTTTACTGTTACTGTGGGAAGACTAGGATGTTAGGCTGAACCTGGAAGTATGAAGGACCGTATCTTCAGTCTTCTGGATGATTTTCCCTGCCTTGTCTGAGGGATGGAAAAAAGCATGTGTTAAAACATGGTTTTGAAATGAAAACTTGATTTTGTTAAATGAAAACATTTTAACTTGTTGTGTTGACTTTTTTTTTTTTTAAATTGTGATTAGTTTCTTGACTCCCATGATACTCTCCTAGTCAGCATTTCAATTAATTGTTATTTTTCATTAAATCACCTTTGGGAGGAAAAGATTGCCATCGTTCCCCAGCACTATTCTTGAACACTAACATCAGGTCATTTTGGCCCCAGGTTAAAAAGACTGGATCCATTCTGAGAATAACTAGAACTCTGGCAAATCAGACTTCTTGTGTGTGTGCAATTCAAATTAGAGTATTCAGACTACTGTTACATGCATTTCTTTTCAAAGCATTAGCTAGCATTGCAGGGCATAAGAGAGTACCTATTGGCTCATGCTTAACTACTGCATTCCCTTACATTTAATCGGTATAAATGAAGGCAGCATTAGACATAAAGTAAGGAAGCAAGCATTAACATAAAATACCGTATTAAGATTTGCAGAACAGTGTGTAATTATTATTGGTTTTGTTTACAGTAAAAATGAAATATGCAGAAAATGTTCCACATAACATGACCGAGAGGGAATTCTGGACACGATTTTTTCAGTCTCATTATTTCCATCGAGACAGGCTCAATACAGGCTCAAAAGATCTCTTTGCGGAATGTGCCAAACTGGATGAAAAAGGTAAGCTTTTTGACTTTGTTTCTGCAGTAGGCTGCTACAGTCTTAGGTATATCATAGAGCACAACACTCAGGATATATCTAGTAAACCTAGCAAAGCTGAAGTAAAAAGTTTTCTTTATGTCCATTTACTGGTCATCTTGTTTGTTGAACTGTAAAATGAAAGCTACAGATTGTCACTGAAAGTTAGCTATCACTTTGCTATTCTTAGCATGTTTGATAGCAAGTGTATTTATTGAAACAAATTAGCCTTTGGAATCATAGAATGGTTTGGTTTGGAAGGGACCCTAAAGATCATCTAGTTCCAACCCCCCTGCCATGGGCAGGGACGCCTCCCACTAGACCAGGTTGCTCAAAGCCGCATCCAGCCTTGAGCACTTCCAGGGATGAGGCATCCACAACTTCACTGGGCAGCCTGTTCCAGTGTTTCACCACCCTCACACTAAAGAATTTCTTCCTAATATCTAATCTAAATCTCCCCTCTTTCAGTTTAAAACCGTTCCCCCTCATCCTATCACTACACTCACTGATGAAGAGTCCCTCCCCCCCTTTCCTGCAGGCCCCTTTTAGGTACTGGAAGGCTGCTATAGGGTCTCCCTGGAGCCTTCTCTTCTCCAGGCTGAACAACCGCAACTCTCTCAGCCTGTCTTTGCAGGTTCACTAAAGAATTTCTTCCTAATATCTAATCTAAATCTCCCCTCTTTCAGTTTAAAACCGTTCCCCCTCATCCTATCACTACACTCACTGATGAAGAGTCCCTCCCCACCTTTCCTGCAGGCCCCTTTTAGGTACTGGAAGGCTGCTATAGGGTCTCCCTGGAGCCTTCTCTTCTCCAGGCTGAACAACCGCAACTCTCTCAGCCTGTCTTTGCAGGTTCATGTGCTCCTTATGTTGGGGGCTCTGGAGCTGGATGCAATACTCCAGGTGGGGTCTCACAGTAGTGGAGTAGAGAGGGAGAATAACCTCCCTCGACCTGCTGGCCAAGCATATGGTTGGTTTTCTGGGCTGCAAGCGCACATTGCCAGCTCATGTTGAGCTTCTCATCAACCAACACCCCCAAGCCCTTTTCCTCAAGGCTACTCTCAATCCATTCTCCACCGAGCCTGTATTTGTGCCTGGGATTGCCCTGCCCTGACCCACGTGCATGACCTTGCAGTTGGCCTTGTTGAACTTCATGAGGTTCACATAGGCCCACCTCTCAAGCCTGTCCACCTGTCCAGCTCCCTCTGGATGGCATCCCTTCCCTCCAGCGTGTTGACCACGCCA
>VWZL01003004.1:359590-393240 GCA_013396915.1 Stercorarius parasiticus | reverse complement strand
CCTCCCACCCACCCTTACTTTCACCGAAGGAGAAAATGGGTCCATCTCCTGGTAAAATAACTACAAACGCTAATTCTAAACCACATCAATTACTAGGCTGCTGCAATGGTTGGGTAGTTAACATTTACACACTTGTATGTGTGTAAAGAAATTGAAGTTGGGCCGATGGACCTGTATATGCCTCGGATGTCTGCCTTAATGTACTGTGTATAAAAGCAAGACTTCCATTATTTAAAGAATTATTACTTCACTTGGATGGCTTTTTTGTCTGAAGTGAGCTTTCTGATTTCTTCCTAACTTTTAGAAGCTGTGACAATGTACAGAAGAGCACCACAAAACAGGAAAAAGTCTTTGCACTTGTTCTCACTTTGAACATTGCTATTTGATTCAGCTTAATTTTAACGATATTTTACAAAGTTTTCTTTGTTTAGCTTTAAATACCATGTTTTGCTAAAAATATGACTAACTTGAACTATTACCTGCCTCCAAGTACAAATTAAAACAATTGTTATAAATGGTGTACCATAATGTGAAATAACTTATAGATGGACTTTCCTGCATTTGATTTAACTTAAACTTTTGAGTTATAATTAATAATGATGCTGCATGTCTAAGTTGTTTGGGTTTTTTTCCTGGTAAGAGTTGTACAAAGCTAAGTCTGAAACTGGACTAGGAGTTTAGGATAGGTATGTTTGAAGTGCTGTGCAAACTGCCCTGGTTTGCTTTTGAGACTGGTTAACTGCAAGCATGAAACTGAGCATGGGGTAAAGTGAGTTGCCTTCAGCCACCTGGTAACTGAGGAACGCTGCCAACATTAAGGCTTGAGGTTTTTTGAATTCCTAGTTGTATCACATCCTCCTCACAGGTGTCATTTAGCCTGTGGGCTGCTGGTGTCCCACAAGATTTTAAAAAGAGGTCAGTAAAACAATTGCAAGGTCTTACTTGCCATCAATGCCTGTCTGTTTTGTACAGATGATCCTTAAATTTTTTTAAAGCCATTCTGGTTTTACTTATAACAGATCATGGTCTTATAAAACTATGCGTTTTAGAATTTTTTTCTTTTCTCCGACACCTCTAAACTGCCAAAGTGCTAGCAGAATAGTCTGTGGAGTTTCTTCAAAGTACATAAGGTAATGGTGGGGGGAGGTAGGAAAATACTGCTTCAGATGGTGATGCAGTAACACTCAGTACTAAGTTCAGAAGAGGTGGCACACGGGCTTCTTGACTCAATGGAAAACAGAATCATCTTTCTGGTTTTGGGGCAGGAGGTAGCTAATGTTGTTTTCTTTGTAGGGCTATGGTGTTGCTTCTGTGGCCTCTACATCAAATGCCTCAAAATCCGCTAGAGAAAGTAGCAATGCTGCCATTATAAAACGCTTTAATCATCATAGTGCCATGGTCCTTGCAGCTGGCCTCAGGAAACAGTAAGTTCCAATGTTGTGCAAAAGCTTTTTTGTAACAAATTTTAAGGAATTTCCAAAAGGAAAATATATCTTCAATTACTCATCCAACCTTTTCTTTTAATTCTTAAGAATTAAGTGTTTTTCTCTAGAAATGAAAATACCTTTAGGTTCCATTTGACTTTATAGAAGTTCTTCAGAGCTGTCTGAGATGACAAACACTATTTTTAACTGAGTTGTCATCGTACAGAGCAGATCAAAAAAGGGAGGGATGTTTCTGCCTTAGTTTTGTGGCCCTGGTGAAGGCTGCAGAAGTAGTATTCTATTTGCTGTGTGCAGGGAGTTCCTATTGCCTGCCTTCCAGGAGCAGGTCTGCTGGGGCTTCCTGTGGTGGCCATGCATGGACGTAAGTAAATGAGGAAGCAAAAGAACAGCGTGGGGTGGGTGTATCAGATGAAAGATTCCTCCAGTGCAGTACCCTGCCCCAACCAAAAAAATGTATCAGCTGGTTATGTGTATTTACAGTAATCTTCAGAAATTAAACTTCTTGAAAGAGGCATGAAATGTGTTTGATGTGAAGTCTACTTTACAACTGGTTTATAAACAACCACCAAAGGATTACTACTCCCAAATCCTACAGATCTTACCTGTGTGAGATCTTAATGAAATACTTCTGTGTAGCTGTGCTCCTTCATGTTGCTCTTCTGTCTTGCACAAATTGAACAGTGGACCTGAAACAATCTCTTCTGGGTAATGTGTGTTTCTGTTTCTTAGTTCAGAAAGAGACAGAATAGCTTTCATTCTGAAACAGTAGTATCTCAGGGCTCCCATGGTTCTTCTAATACCTGGTTGTCATAAGTGTGTATGCAAAATGTTTCTAATTTAGTCATGATTTTGTTGTGTCCCACTTGCATTGTTGGCATACTACTATTTCTGAAGAGAGGGAGAAGCACCTTCCCCTGCTGTTGAATTTCCCCCTTGACAAACAGGGTTATTTGAAGAGTTTGTTCCTTCTATCTAGATCAACTTTTAGAAATGAAGACATAAGGGGAAAAAAAGTTGATATACACTATGTGAACGTGTATATAATTTTTTTGAAACAGATGTATTTACTTTGTCTCTAGCTTATATCTTAAGTTTCCTGTGAGGTGAATTCTTCTTAATGCTGTTTCTCTGTTTTAAGAGAAGCACAAAATGACCATTACAGTGAGACCAGCAGTACGGATGGAAACTCCAGGGATTCAGATTTCTTTCAGCCACCAATGAAAAAGGTATAAAGTTAGCTGATGTAATTCCAATTGAATGGAAGTGGAAGCTCTGTCTCAAAAGATCGCTGAAAGTTCCTTATTTGTTTTATGATGCATCTAAAGTGATACTTATTTAGCTTTGCTTATAAGTATATAGAATAAGAACCTGAGGGCCTGTAAGAAACTTTGTACCTCTGTTAGTAACACAAATAAATTACACCTTGAAGTATTGTTCTGTTTATCTCTTCAGTAGTGCCCAATGAAAGTAATAAATTTCCAACATGCTTCTCATTGGACCCAGAAATCGGTTCTTTCCATTTAGTGCCATTCTATTTTTGCCTCCCTCCCCCTTTTTTTTTCCCCTAATACCTGAAAACTTCTAGAGTTTTCTGAAAGAAATAATGGTGTTCAAGCACCAATATTACTCTATGAAGTGTATTGTTTGCAGAGGGGATGATTAAACTGGCACACAGCAACCTTCCTCTTAAGGTCAGAAGCTGAAGCGAGGTTAAACAAAGCGTAGTGACGCCCAGTGCACTGAAATACAGGGCAACAGCCTGTTTTAGACTAACCGTAGCAGCTAACAAAGTAGAAGAGTACTGTAATTGCTACAAAACTGAATTTGAATACTCTTGCTAGAGTTGACAGCCTAAATAGAAAATGCCAAGAGGACTCAAACCCCCTGTATATTGTGAGAAAAGGTTGTAGAATACACTTGTTAAATGTTGAGGTAGTCAAGAGCTTTGGCTTTCCTGAAAGCTACGGTTTTTACTGGGGAGTAAGCGATATACCAGGACTAGAATAAATGTGTTGAAAAGATAAGTGAAAGCGTAGCATGAGAGTAGGAGACTTCAAAAGTAGTTTTCTCACTGTACAAATCTGATATCACTGTGCCTCTCACCACTAATGCTCTAGCTCTGCTGTCACCAAATCGCTTGGGTAACTATTACGGTTTTAGCTCTACATTCTTATACGCCAGCTATTAAATCATTAGTATTTCTGCTAATGCGGAGATAGAGGGATATAAATAGAGAGCACAAAGAATGAGCTATGTATAGCAGAGCACTTTTTGGAAGTGGTAGGAACTGCAAGTTTTGGCCAGAACCTGCAGAAAAAGTGGTAGTGCCAAGACTTCCAAATTGCAGACTTCAAAGAATATTGGGCACTGCTCCCTCTGGAGGGTAGACATGAACTATTCCACACTTTCATTTTCTTTAAGGTTTTAGTAACCCTTCCGTTCAAACTCAGTGACTGCAAAAAAACCCAAAAAACCAACACTAGATGTACCAGATTGTGTCCTCATTAGTAATGTGTATAATTATTTGGCTTATTTTAGGTGAAACTGCAGGAGTCCATTGAATATGAAGATTTATCAAAGAATAATAGCATTAAAACTATTGCACTAAACTTAAAGAAGTCTGATAGGTAAGTTAACAAAATATGCACAGTTATTTCAGCTTATTCAATCTAGCAGGTCTCATCACAGCCTACACAGAATCAGCTGATTTAGTTTCTACTGTGCCACACTCCAGTGTGGTTAGACTAAGTTTAAAAACCTAATACGAACTCCTGCATAAACCAACTTCCAAGTAATTCCCATTTAAATTTGTATTTTGATTTCATCTTGCTTTTCAGCAAGTTTTTAAGTCTTTGTAAGCCCACTTGAAGGGCTTTGACATGTAACTTCTGTGGTAGTCTGACAGACCTATATTCATGGTTCGGCACTTTGTGGCAGCTTACAGTGGAAAAAATGCATGTGTTACATGTGAAAATACATACAATTCCAAGGAGAATCCACTCCCAGGCAAAAAAAGCACAGTTGGGATAGTTTGGACTGCTCACTGCTCTAGTGTTTTTGTAGTAATAGTCCTCTTGTTTTCTAGACTGTTGAGTTTGAGAACCATAGATGTAACTTCAGAAATAGAGTGATACCACAGGAAAGAGAGCAGTTCCAAATGTCCACCAAACTTCATGTACTTGGTTTAAATTGAAAGTCCTGTGAATTCCTCCATTCTAATGATATTCCTGGAACTAGGTGGCACAGATAGCACTTCTCTTATTTTGCTGCCATATCATCCCTAACCCAGTCTCTTCCCATGTGGCAATGTATTTTACTTTGTCAATAAATTAAGATTTAGATACTAGTGTGAACAGTTGCAAAGCATCTAAAATTGGCAACATTTGAAGAACTGTCTACTGAGTTTGGCCTCTGTTTTACCAACACTCCTATTAATACACTTTTCTCACCTCACAGGTATTATCATGGTCCAACTCCAATTCAGTCACAGCAATATGCAACCAGTCAGGATATAATTAATTCTTTTCATAGTATTAGGCAAGAAATGGAAGCATATGTACCCAAACTAACTCAGGTATGTAAGAATACTCAAAAAAATTCCCTTCTCAATATTACCATCTTGCTTTCTATATAATCTTGTGTCTCGTGTCTACTGGAATATTAATTTTTCAGGGTAAACTTCATTGTCTCCAGTAGTTTCATGTTATTTTAGAACTTTAGGCAATACTTTCTGAGCTACTGTGTTTAAAATCTAAACAATAGGAAACGGAGTCACTGCTGATATTCACAGTTATATTCTACTGTTACCATATTCTTTTGAGGAAATGGTAAAAGTAGTAAAGCAGGACAGTCACGCACCATGAAGCACAGGCTGGTATCACTGATCCCACCCTGTGAAATTTAGGATGTAATCGTCTTAGGAGGTCATAGTAAGCAGGCTTGTAACTGAACGGGTCTTTCACTCCTAAATACACATAGGTAGGATGTTAGATCTCACTGTGGGCTGCACAGAAGCTCTGTCCTGGCAACTGGAGGGCAGCATAGCCATGTAGCCAATCTCCGCAGCCAGTATCTCAGCTTCCTCTGTTAATCAACCTAGACTTGACCCTAAGTAAAGCAGCCACAACTGTGAACGTGTCACACTTCAATATAGTAATTCTCTCTGTCTCATTTCAAAGTAGCTGCACAGCCAGTTCACATACTAGCTAAAGAAAAGGTTGGTTTGCCTGTAATTAATTGGAGAGCTTTCACTGAAAACATGAGCTGTAGCACTTAAAGGTACTATGTCTAATTCTGGAGAAGAGCAGACTCTTCATCAGAGCTTCCATTGGATCTTCTCAAGCGTATCTTTGCCATTGGAGTTCAAATACAACTTACTTTAAAACGATTTTGTTGGAAAAAGCCATCTGAAGTATTTGTTCCCTCTCTCCCTTCAGGTTCTTTCAAGCGGTGATGCTACTAGCACTATTGCAGTCCTGTCACCTGGAGGAGCACTTATGCAGGGTGGAACACAGCAAGCCATAAACCGTAAGGCTTTAGGATGTATAATACTTCAATCGTATCTTATTGCATTGTACAGCAGTACCTGGCTTGCTGTTTCATCTCCCTCTTAGAATATGTTACAGTGATAAAGGAAATTATGGAAACATGTAGCTGGAATAATACTAGGTTACAGCAACAAAAGAAAAGCAACCACCCAGCCGCACGATGAACGTGGTACTGGCTACACCAGTGCTGAAGCAAGTGAATAAGAAAATTTTACAGACCAAGTGATGAAGGACGCACTTGATACTAAGTCCTCCTACAGATAATGGGTTTTGCTTGTTCAGCATTTCTCATCCGATTCCCCCCCCCCCCCGTATTTTGGAAAATAAAGGCATACCGTGGGAAAGCTCTAAGGAGGTGAGGTCTAGATAATTGTCTGGAACTAGGTTTTTTGCAGCCTGCATTTAAGATCCACAGCTTGCTGTGAAAAAGGACAACTTTATTCTAGACTGCAAGGGCAAACCAGACAGCCCCTCCTTCTCACATCTCCATTCAAGCACCCCTTTCCCTGTTGCCATATTGCTGCCAGTTTGAGTTCCTTTCTCTTTAGTCTCACAGCAGCTGAATCCCTGTTGTCACAAGCAGGGTTTATAACAGTTTTCCAGTTTAACTTGTGTTACTTGGTCTGAAGAGCAGCAGAAACTAATTCAGACAGCTGAAAAAGCAAGTATGAGTTCTTTATGGTACTGAAAGGAGTCAGCAATGGGGAGTGAGGCTTTTTTACTGATCCCAGTTGACATACTGGGTGCTACGCACTCTGGTTTGAGCCTGATCACCATTTTTTTTTTTTAATTTATTTTAAAACAGACTCATTCTAGAGTTTGCTATTCACTATGCTCCTGTCATCCTCAATGACTGCTTGTGCTTTTTGCCTTTGGTTTTTACAATTGTGGTTTCTTCCCTGTTCTTGAACCTGTCGCCCTTTCTTCTTTTAGAGGATCTTGGATACAGTTCCTGGTTTCTGCCTGGATCTTTCATCTTCCACATGCTGTGACCATATTCTTATTGCCAACATAAGAGAGAGAAAATCTTGCAGTATCCACCACACAGTATTTAGTACCATGCTGTGAGGAGAACAGGGTGCTGGTCCCAGAAGCAGTACTGCCACACTGTTAGAACAATACAAATATACTGCTTCTAATCCTGGATTAAGCTTGATGCCCATTCTTTGCCTGGCATAAATCTCCCTTTTTTAATATATAAGCTTCCAAGTATATAGCCATAAATAGCGGCTGACCTGATCTAATAGTGCTGGTGGTCCTCCTTCAGGTGTGAGGCGCCTCAGTGTTCCCTCCCAGCCAACCTTTCTGTGATTCTAGTAAAACTGTATATTAATGAACTCCTTCGTTAGCCTTGCATTCTCATTTTTCATGTGACAGTTTTGAGTGGCGTGACAAAATCTTTTTCCTGTTGCAGAGATGGTGCCAAATGATGTTCAGTCTGAACTAAAACACTTGTACGTGGCAGTAGGGGAACTGCTACGACACTTCTGGTCCTGCTTTCCTGTTAACACGCCATTCCTAGAAGAAAAGGTAAGGCAGAGCTTCCTAGTGTGGGCCTGGTTATGATGTGGCCAGATCTTGGCATGACTCATTAACTTGGAGTGTAGAACTCCTACATAGGCTTTAAACCAGTGCAGCACTTCCTCATCCCTAAAGCTGAAGGTCACAAAACAATCTAAAACGTTACTTTTTTTTTCAGCAATTCTTCTGGTGCTGTTGGTTAAAATCAGCCTTGTTGCTGCACGCCTCAGCCCCCTTCAGGAGCAGTTGCTGTAAGATAGTTTCAAACACAATGGTCAGCTGTATTCCATCTGCAGATTTTTCATTGCCAGTTTAAAACACACAAATTAAAGCCTCCCATCCCCAACTCTAAGACGTAACCTCCACACTGACAGTAATAAGAAAGTTTTCCTTATTCTTCTATCCATTGCAAAAAATCACTCAGTCATAGCTTCAAAACAGACACTGGTTTTTAGAACAAAGTTGCCTTCAAGAGGTGTCAGTCTACAACCAGGCATATGATTGTAACTGTTTTTCTGTTGCTATTCTTTCTTTTGACCTCATATGCATTACAAAGATAAAAATTTGCATTCAGACATGTTGGATTTTCTGCTGCAAAGTGTAGCCTGAAAATCCATGGTACGGTCTTTGCTTGGAGCAAAAAAAGATAGTTCTGTGAATATCTTATTATCATATTTAATGCCAAACTAATAATGATAGCAGTGGCCCACTGCACTTTCAGTCATATTGCACTTGCCTCAAAAATAAATATGCACTCAAGGATTGTTAGAGACTGATATTTTAACAGCTTTTCTTCCTCAAACTATACATAAAGTAGCCCCCAGAATTAGTTACGAGGTGTTTTGTTGGAGAACAATTTGTTAAAGGGAATGAAACTTCTGTACAAGTGATTATAATACTGGTTTCTGTCTCTCTCTCTCAGGTTGTGAAAATGAGGAGCAACTTGGAAAGATTTCAGGTTACAAAGCTCTGCCCATTCCAAGAAAAGATTCGGAGACAGTATTTAAGCACAAATGTAAGGGGAAAATACTCTTTAATTAAGTAGGTGATTATTACTAATTTGAATTGTAATTATCAGAGGATGGTAGCTTTGTTACCTCTTTTCCTAGGGCATTTTAAGTTTCTTGTTAACTAGGAAATGGGCAGAGGGAAATTGGGTACACAGTTAAGCATGTTTTCTCTCCCTGTATAACTTGCTGAGTAATTCCAAAAACTGTCAAGAACTATAATTTGAAGTTACCCAAGTGAGACAATATAAAGGGGAAGTCATGTTTTGTTATTCACTTCCACCATGAAGTGGAACTTAGCGACTTCAAAATCGTATCCCACCATGTCAGACATGAAGTGGTCACAGACTGCATACTAGAACAGACAGCACAATCAAGTGTCACTTCCCTGTGACCTGCTCAGCTTAGTAGCCCTCTGAACTGCTCCCTCTACAGATACTTTGCAGTAGAGCCTCAAGGTCCTTTCTCTCTTTATCTGGCATACCTCTTTGATTTTAGTGAGATTACTCTTAGTGAATAAAAGGAAGAATCCAACTGAGTATCTGATCAAAGGGAGGGGAGGGGATCTGCTTTCCAGTAGCTGGGACATTTTTTTTTTTCCCTCTTAATGTTTCAGTTGGTAAGTCATATAGAAGAGATGCTGCAGACGGCCTACAATAAGTTCCACACATGGCAGTCCCGGCGTATGCTGAAGAAGACGTGAAAATGCATGCTGTACAGGTTTGAGAGCAAAATCTGCAATAGGTATAGGAGTACAACCTAGCATATGTGCAGATCTTATAGTTGTTGCAGGAAGACCTGCAAGCTGTGGACTTCTTGAAACGATGCTAACTGAACTTGCACATTTTTGAAAAAGAACTGAGATTAAACTTGAAAACTAGGGAGAAAAACAAGGAAGAACCAAAACAGAAGAGCTGAGGCGCAAAAATATTTAAAAAGACACTGTTTACTGCAGTTACTCAGGAACTGCTTTTGATTTGCGTAAAGAGCTGCTTTCAGAAATAAAAAATTTAAAGAGGGTGTATTAATAAAATCTGTTTTTCTGTCTAATTTTTTTTTATTAAGATGTGTATGGCACAGGGTAGAACTCAAACGTTTTTCTTCACTGGATTCTGACATTTTATTGAATTCTGTTTGTACTTTCTGCAACAGTTCAACAATGATATTTTAAAATACAGCTGAGACTGTTTTTGCTTCAAACATCTGGGAGAGTGTAGCTGTCAGAAGACAAGCTTCTGCCATATGTTTCCCCACCAATTGGAAGCAAGAGACATTGCACTGAAAGCTGTTGATGGTCTGGGGTCCCTAAAGGCACATAGGGGCAAACTTTTGCCTGAAGTCTTGGATTTTTATGCAGAATTTTTTCAGCCATCGGTTTTGCATGTTTTCTTTTGAGTGCAAGTGTGTGCTACTGCAGTCTTTTTTTTTTTTTTTTTAAACGGAGGCATTTGTTCTGAGGAGAGAATGCATTTTTAAAAATGAAGTTAAATAAAGTTTCTTACAAAAGAAATCATTTATTTTCAATTCTTAAACATTTTTTATTTCTTCTCCTAAATGTGTTTTCCTTCACTCTTCCCTTTTGACTGTTACACTATTTTTGGCGAATTGATAATCATTGCAGAGAGAAAAATTGTGTTATTTACACAATGTCCATAGGTATTGGGAATCTGTGCCATACTTTGTTCCGAATAGAATGAGTTCACAGTTTCAGACCAACTTGTCTTGTATTAAATGTGACTTAAATGCAAAGTAAACCTGTTTTCTATAATATATGCAGTTTAATGACATCCTTGTATTTTGTTATCATCTTGACTGTACTAAAGCCCAGTATGGGCTACTGAACTTTTTTACTTCTGACAAAACATGACTGTTAGAGTATAAGATGCATTTACTACAAGGACAAATCAGAGTGACAATACGTATTCAAAGCAAGCACAGCAGTGTTCAGTACGGCAGAATAAATTCCCATTAACCTGCATGATGGCATAATACTAGATTTTGCCACCAGTGGTATGATGCTAAAACATGCTAGTAATGATGTTGGGTGGAGAATCCATGCAAATTCCTACAGAAGAAAAGATGCATTTGTATAGCCAAGTCTGTGCTTGTTCTGTGCTGCTGCTGCATTTATGCAAGAGGAGTTTCTTCTTTAACTGATACGCGGAAGTCAGCAGCTTCTTTTTACCCAGTGTTTTTGGATTTTTATATTATGCTAATATTTTGGTAAAAGCTGAGTTTCAGTTAAATGTCACTGTCTGCACCAAAATTCTGTTTGGAAATGTATGCATATTGTTAAGCCTAGTTTCGCTGTCTGCTTTTGCAGACAGATGCATGATACCTGCTCTGTGATGTTAATGTGGTTCTGCTACAAGAAGCGACTGTACTCAACAAGAGAGATGCCCATTATTTTTGACAGGTGAAAACGTCACTAGGAATAAACCAGATGTACATACAGCTCCTGGGGGATGAGGTGCACCTCTTGTCAAGAGTTACCTCTTGTGATAAATAAACTCTCTAAAATTTAGGCTTAGGGTATGGCTTTATTAAGCCTAATGCTCTTGTAAGTGCAGGCAGCTCCCAGAAAGAAAGGTAGTTTTGTTCTCCCCCATTCCAGAGCATTTGATCTAGCAATTCTGTGGCCAAATTTCAACTGTTTAGTGAAAGCTATAACACCTTTCATCATATCAGAGGGCTAGATTCAAGAAAATACGTCTGATGTATATTCTAACTGTGCCTGAAGCTATGAAAAACGCATTTGAGTATTAGACTGCACTGAGACTTCATGTGAAAAAAAAAATCACAGGGGAGTTTTGAATATGGAACTAATCCACCTTTGATTTGAATCAGTATTTAGTGTTCCTGGAAACAGTGGGCAAAATGGTTAGCATGGTGGAAAAGTTTCAGTGCATCGCAAGAGCATTTTACGGTTCAAAGGACTATTGTTTATAATCGTTATGGGGGATGTTGTTGCAATAGCTTTAAGTTATTATAGCGATATCAGGCTATCAAAATGTACCTTAATGAACAGAACTGGGGGGGAAGAGGACTATGATGCTAAATTCAACAGTTTTGCCTATAGACTGTACAGGCAAGGCTGCTATGCACTTCATATTGCTTTTTCAGGTATTGTGGCAATAAGGCACAGGCCCCTCCTAAAAGTAAGGGAGGTAAACTAAATATTCTTTCTTCTACATTGTGTTCCCCTTTTCTGTAGCATGGTCCAAAACCCAGATTCATTCCTTAAGTTTTGAAACTGAATCATCATGCATTATATTACTATTGGAATCTTTATACTGACTTGTATTTTTAATGAGAATTCATAAAACTTGTATCATTGGCATTGATCTAAGATTTGTAGAATAAACCCTACTGAATTCTAAAGTCAAGTCTTCTCTAATGCTTAGGCTGTGTTTTCTGATGTTCAATTAAATCCCAAACAGGCTCCATCCAGGTCTGAATTGAGAGAGCTGTGTGTAGCGTTAGCTCAGCTGTCTCTTCATGCTGGTAGAAGAGGTCAGGAGCAAAAGGGTTATGATACAGTTACTGTCAAATTATTTCATTTTTAGGGGCTGAAAACTTTTTGCCACAGAGGGAATCTACACCATTACTAGTGCTGCTGTCTCTCTGTTTAAGTCTCCAAGGATTAGTACTCTGCTTGTTCCATATATTGATCCAGCAGCTGTTGGTTCAGGCTCTGTCAGCTGTTCAAATCCAAACTTTGCTAGTAATGGAGAAAGGATAATTTAAAGCAGATAGTAACACAAGTCTGGCTCAGCTTATTTGTAGCCTGTGAATTTCAGCAGATGGAAATACTTAGATGCACCACAAAAAAGTCTGGCTTATTTCTCTCACAACAAGAACTCTACCCCAGTCAAAGACAGGAAGCGACATCTTTCCACTGGAGCCGTTCCTACAAGTAGTATCTTTCTTGCATGCTCACAGAGTAGCTCTCTAAACTATCATCTTCAGTTTTCTAATGTGACAAAGCACTGACCAAGGCCTTGTGCTTTCCCAGATGGGTGATTTTCCCCATCACCCCTTTGTTTAAGATGCTTTTTTTTTTTACAGCTACAGCTATTTTCCATTATTTATACTGTAACTACCTCCTTACAACTTCTCTCATCAGCTATTGTTATTAGCTAGAAAGCTTACCTTATCCTTGCCAAAACTCGTATCAAACAGCTGCTTTATCCAGAAAGTCACTTGTGTAAGCAGAGGTGACAACGACAAGAAAGCTTAAGATCCACTTTTCCATTATCCATCCTGTTTCCCTTTCTGAAGGGAAGAGTCTACTCAAGCATCCCTGGCATCTGGAGGTAGGGCATTAAGAGGCTTTAGAGCCTTTTTATTTTAGACAGTGTCAGTGTGTGAGCTGCAATATCCGAACCCATTTCCAAGCTCTCCTTTACCTTTCAGCAAGAGCTGGAGCTCAAACCAAAGAGAACTCAGCAACTTCAGTTTTAATAACAATCGGACATCACTGGTGGTCTAAAGTTGATCCTCCAGAAACCCAGATAACAAGTGGCAGATGCACTCCCGCAGTAGAGTTTAAAGCCTGGGGAGCCATTAAAGTACCTAACCCAATCTCCTGATCTTTTTCAGGACACTGCACTTCCCCTCAGCTACCGCTGACCACATCATCTCCCCAGAAGTTATCCAAGTCCTTCCCTGTGACACTGAGCGCGAGAGAATTCATCGCTCTCCTTGATAACATCCTATAGATAGAGGATAAAATACCAAGGCTCTTTTGGGCTGTCTGTCATGGAAGACAAGACCCAAAGGTGCGAGATGCAGTCAGAGTGGTTGACGAGACTGAAGGAGCAGTTTGGCCAGAGAGTGCAGTGCCCACTAGGGGGTACAGACCAGAGCCCAGATGCCTCCGTGTGTCCAGCCCCAGGCAGCAAGCACCCCATGGCAGCCCCAGTTTGCTCACTGAGGGAGTTCAGTATGTTTGCACCCCTGCTTCCCACCAGGACACACAGTGCCAGTCCACCTTTATTCTGCCCTCCAGGCAGGTTTAGGATCACAGCCGGATGGCAGAGTGCCACAACAGTGACGTGAAAAGATGCCTTGAAGAATGCAGCCAAGGCTGGGGCACTATGCTGGTATTTTCTCAGCCCACGTGCCCTCAGCTGCTGTTTCCCACACAATGAACGTCCCCATCCCCTCCAAAACCTGACAGTCTTCTGGTCTTCCTACCCCCACAAAGTCCACACACCCTTCATCCTGGTAAAGCCAAACTACTCCAGTAGTTCAGGTGTCGGCATATCCCCAAGGTAAAAGTGTCCCAGATTTACACAGACCCTGTCCTCCCTGCCTGCTAAGATCCCCTTTAACGAGGCTGCTTTGTTATTCTCTCACCCACAGCCCTCACAAACCACAAATTACATATAAACCTTTGAAAGGCAGTCCTATCCTGTCCTGTCCTGTCCCCCCCCAACACCAGCTAAAACTGCACACAGTTTTGCTCTCTAGAGCATCAGCATCTGCACAACCCCACTCTATCCTCTTCCAACCCGAGTTCATTCACAGGCAAAACATGACAAACCATCACTTCATTATGATTACTGCACCCAGCAGAGGCATCTTCAAGCACTGCTGACATCCCCCACTTCCATGCACAACCCGCCTTGAGCAAGCTCTTGGCCTTTTTGCTCACCCATGAGCACCCACCTCTTTGGCACAAGACTCTTCACCACATTTTGACACCATTTGGCACCTTGTAGCCTGGGAATCCCAGATCCCTTCCGTATAACCTCCCCAGGACTCAGCTGCCAACAAAATTTATGTGCACCCATAGCTGTGCATTTCATTCCCTAAACCATAAGGGAAAGTGGTGTCCTGCTCTTAGCAACACTTACATCCTCCCTTTTCTACCCTACAACTACCAGTCTGCATCACCTCAACAGGACCCCAATTCCAAGTTGCAGAGAAAAGAGGGAAGGATTTGAGCATACCCAAGCTTAAGCTTCTGTTAAAAAGACAAGACTCAAACACTTTGGGAATTGGCCAGAGATGACCAGACTTTGTGGGGCAGGAGCTGCCTCTTTCTAGGTACTGCACAAGGACTATTGTCCTCAGGTGGGACTTCCAGCCTGTCGCATGAATCACAACAGCACGTTCACTTCCTCCTTGACCTAACCGGCCGCCTCTCCANAAAAAAAAAAAAAAAAAGGAGCGCTGATAACTTTATTTGACATATGGTGTGTCCCATGATCAGAGTTGACAGCTCAGATGCAACAGCCCCATGGTAGCCACTTCCCTGTAAGCATTCCCCCCATTTCTACCTTTGCCCTGCTTCTGCAGATAGTATGTTAAGGAAATAAGCGCTGAGTTGTAAAGCCACATGCTTCCTAACTGACAACCCCTGAGCCTGGGCACGTCTCCCCTGCCTGCTACCTGCGTAGGCACCATGCTCCCTTCCCCTTCCGGCCACGAGCCAATCATCAGGTGAAACAGCAGCAGCGGGACAAGGAGGGACGCTGGCGCCAGGCTGGTTGGTTTTACCAGGTGTGCACTCAGCAGGGACAAAGGTTGCACAGCCAGAACCAGACAGCGGATATCCCAGCTGGTAAGCACCAAGCATCCTATTCTGCAGGATTAGGCCGCACAAAGCATGTCGCTATGAAAAATGCTTTACAGCAGCATGGCATGGCACCTAGGTGCCCTCAACATGCTCTGTATGGGGACGTTACGTTACCAAAAGCAGAATGCTTCCTTTTGCCCTGCAGTCCTGCTGCGCTCAGAAAATTACATCTTCAAATGCTTTCTGCCTTCCTAACCCTTCAGGCAACTGAATAGCTCCATAAAACCTGGCTTGTGCACATCCCCTGCAACGATTCCAAACAACAAGAATTTTGGGAGTGTGGTCGTTGGCACTGTTATGTTGAGCGTGGTACCAAACACACCAAGTATTGTAACTGGAATACAAGGAGCCGGCTGACTAGTTGAAAATGGTGGAATTAAGACGACAGAGATCTTATTGGTAATTTAAGGAGTCACAGCAAAGGTCAACTACCAAACTAGAAGACTGGCTGATAAAGACCACCCATAAGCAATGAGCTCACTCAGACTCCCAAGGCTTGCCTGTCTCACTAGCGCCTCGTCTATCTAAGAAGAAAAGGGGATCTCTAGGTTTTACATGCCGAGTGGCTGACTATGGCACCATTCTGCATGGGACAGATGTGGACAGCAAGAGGACAGTTATGGGGAAAGAGAGCACTCCCTCAAAAAGGGACAAGAAAGAACTCAGTTGGACTCAAAATGCACTTCAAGTAGGAGTTCTGCCATAATTTAGAAATTACATTGATCAAAAGCACACCAGGAGCTATTGAAAATGTAGGAGAGATCAGGTATTCTCCTCTCCAGCCCTCTGGCTAACTCCAATTCACCAAAACGCAACTTCCCCTATGTCAAATTCTGTCACTAGCTCCCAAACTGGCTGTTTTGCAGCAGACAGTGGAGTGCTTCTTTAGGGACCTCAGTCTTGGATGGGGATCCTGGGTGCTGCAGAAATGAAATAGTCTTTCCTCGCAGCTTGCCACTCCCTTAGACACAGCTCCTTGACTTATCTTAACCAAAGCAAACATATACAACAGTCCAAAGATGAACACAGGAGTTACTACTAGATTTTGTGATAATTGTTCTTTCTTCATGGCTTGACACTCCCTTGGACAGGTACCGTGACACTCATCTAGGTAGCAACATCCAGTTCTTACTCTGCTCTACCAGCAGACAAAGGGAAATAGCTGCTCTGTCACCTCTCTGCTCCCCCAACCTTCCTGCAGAAGGCATTGCCTTTTGCGGGACTGGGATGGGAACGTGGCCTTGGGACTACCAGTCCTGGGGGAACTGTGAGGCCAGACAAGTGCCTCAGGAACATGGTTGGCAGAGCCTGGCCTTAATCCCTAATCCCCACCCCTGTCAAGTGTGGGCAGCCTGGTTTCCAAGGCCATTCTCCTTCACAGCCTTGTGCACAAGCTCCCCATCATGCCCAAGCTGGATGAGAGCTGGGACAAAGCATCACCAACCGCCAGACTCCGTATCTTGGGCCCTTCGTCTCAATATGCAAAGCCTGGGAGGAGGCACAGAAGAGGCAGCTAGTTTCTCTGCTGCCTGGGATCCTAAAGGCACAGTCCAGTCTCCATGGGGGTCGGTAACTGACTATGCTTTGAGACCAGACAGAAAAAACCCTCTCACTGCACAGAGCTACTTCTCAGAAAATTCACCACACCACACCATTTGAATGCAAACCCAGGCACCGCTGCCCTGCAGCTGTTTGCTGTACTCAAGTGAAGAATGACACAGGCTTATGAAGCACTGGCCTACATTCAAAAATAGCATATCCCTAGGGAGGCAGGCACGCAAGCAGGAAGGGTGAGCAATGCTGACCTGATGCGCAGTCCCCTGGCTGCATCTTGGCAGGGACCACAGGGTGCAGCCGGAGCTCTGCGGCACAGGCACTCACTTACGCAGCCCCCGCTCCTGGGGGATCTGCAGCACATGTGGGCAGTGAGACACCAGTGCAGCACGTAACTGCCTTTTGCAGCCTGTTATTGATTTGGCTCCGGCAAGGGCAGCTTTGGAGGCTTTGTGCTCTCCTCAAGACGCAGGCTGCTGCTGGCATCAGGCAGCCAGAACCAGGTCCCTGCCAGCAGGTGTGAGGGCTCCACCTTGTCTTGTTGCTTTACATGCAACATTTCTGTGGAGAAAAGAAGCCCTTCTCCACAGAAGCATTGCATGTGGTGGTCTCAATAGCAATAAACCTGACTGTTACCAGGAAATTTTCCACAAGAAGAAGTATCAGATAGAGAAGCTGCATGTTAAAATACAGTGGCTGATTTCCTGTCTGCTTGGTTCAATCCACGCTTAAACTGGGGCTCATGGGATGGGAGGAGCATCATGCTTCATGTCTCCAAGTAGGTCTACCGAATACTTTTTCCACCACAGGAAAACTCACAAAAGTGAGGGGAAAAAAGCTCACAAAAATGAGCAGAAGCAGCAATCAGTTTTGTTTCTCTCCTAGTCAGACTTCTATTTAATCCTACAGGACACAGCACAGCCATGCCCAGAAACTCTACGTTCAAATGTTGACATTTTGTTCTCTGCCCCTGGAAGAACACCTCTCCCCTCCAGCCCTAACTCACAGCCGTCTTCTCTTTATGCAACACCGCTCCACTTCCTGCACAGCCGGCGATCGCCTGGCGCCGGCAAGAAATGCTGCCACTTCAGAGCACAGGCTAGAGAGACACTCCATTAGTATGACAGCTTCGCTTCTTATGCACTCACGCTACTGCCTAAGTTGAAGTTAGATTATTTCATTATTACTCTCCCCCAAACATACCTCCCTTTTAAATAATAAATATTGAGCTGTCTGAAATCAGAATCTAATGCTATAATTAGACACCCATAAAGCACACATTGCTGTGTTACACAACACAGCTCAGAGCTCCTGGGTACCAGATGAAGCTATAGTAGCATTTTATTCACATCACGAACAAACTCTTAAAGCAAAATCTCCCAAGTGTTCTTGGTTACTGAGCCTTGGTTCCGATGATGAAGCAGTCTCAGAGTATGCAAACGGATTTCCCTGGTCTGAAACTAAACCAGAGATAACTCCAGTCACTGGTGTGTGTCAGTCCACAGGACTAGACTAGAGCTAGCCAGAAGTAAAACCTCCAGCACACATACAAAGCGGATGTCATGTCCTTAGCATCAACCGTTTGCTCAATATCTGACTCCATTTACTACACACAGCTTGTTAATGCAAACACAGCTGGTCAGTCCTGTGCAAATGTCAATGCCGAGCACTACTGCCAGACCAAGAAATAGCTTTAATTCATTTAAAGGACGAATTCAAAACAAAAGCCAAGCTCCAAACTCCAAGGCTTCACTGCTCAGCCTCATTTCTGCTTTCTCTTCACAGCAGCAATGGGGCAAGCTCCTGCTTGAATTTGTTCCTACAGCAGCACCAGAAAGTATTGGACTAGTTGCAGTAACTCCCATTAATAAACTGGACAAATATTTCATATTACTCTTTTTCAGGTCACCAGCACAATGATAGCTCTGTCCTTTTTAAAGCACTAGGTGTAAGGAAATGCCATGCTGCAGCAGCACATGCTTTGCAGGAGGCCTCTAGATACCGGTGGCAGCAAGAGCCATATGGCACATCAAGACAGCAGCACTGTCAGCTAGAGCCACTAGCTCTGTATGCAGCTCCCCCACATATCTGTTATGGTTTATAACCGAGTATTTGCACATCTAACTCCCAGTGGATGCAGCAGGATTAAAATATTTACTGGTTCTTTAAAAATCCAACCCTGGGGCCATCCTGCCTCTCGACTTTGCTTAGCAAGAGCCTAACTGGGTAGCACAGGGCCCAAACCATGCCAGCTGCACACCCAACCTGTACAGCTGTTTAGGAATCTGCATCTGCCAAACAGCAGCATGAGGAAAAAAAAAACCCAAAGGAGTCAACATTTTAGATGTGTCATTTCCCAAGATTGCCATCAACTGTTAAGAACATTTATGTAATCAAAACCATCACAGTCTTTGACCAGTGGTCAAAGACAACCCTTCAGCTGTCCCTAGTCAGCATCAAACTTTCTAAAGAAAAGAGAGAATTACGTAATTCAACCTAAAATTGAGTACATTCTCCCAAACAGAAGTTTTCTGCATTATCTATAAGATGTGATCTAAATAATTCAAAACTTCACTGGATCTAGATCGCTGATAGAGGTTTGTTTTTCAGCAAGATGTCCTAGAGAGATTGGCTAATTATTTTTTTTTTTAAATTGTTGCTGACTTCCAACATCATACTTAAGGACACCCAATAGCAGATGGAGTTGATGAGAAGTAGGTAGGATACTGACAAAGGCTAACTTCAGCTTGTCGAAGCTGGGCTCCCTCTCAATCTCACAGAGGATAAAACCATGGCTGCAGAGGAGTCATATCTGCGACTGCTGAAGGTCCACAGGTTAATTTTAAGAGATGTGCAAGAAGTTTCAGGGAAAGCAAGCTTATCTTCCATTTGCAGTGCAAGGATCCACACGCACATCCTAAGGGTCTTCAAAATCACAATGTTTGAAAACCCATCCAAGGATAACAGAGAACAGTTTCAGCTCTTCTAGAGGACAAATCCATGGAACGACTTCTCTCAGTTGATTATGGAAGAAGCCCTAGTGGAAGTGCCACAGCTACATGGACGGTAACCTTTCTGAGCATCTCCCAGAATAGCCCTCAGGCTCATTAGGTGTATACAATTCATACAAGAATTGCAAAGGCAAGTCTTTTTTAACCCTAAAATATTTTTTGCACATTTGCAGCCACTACATCAAGCCGTCCAGAGTCCAGTGGTTGACCTTACTTTTGGGTTATGTTGTTTTTACCTCCCCTTTATTTATTTGTATGTAATAATAGCAAGTCACATAGAATCAGGAAATGGGGTCAGCACAAAGTTCAAACTAATTTCCCTATTGATGGCCTTGCGCAACCATTTTTACAGCAGGCCTTTAATGACATATTTAGTCCGGTTACAAGGTTGAGATTGCAGGCATTTTCAGGTAACTTGGGCAGGTCACCAATACTTTCTGGAAAACAAATTTTCTTTTTCCATTTCTTTATCAAAGGACATAGCAGCGATTATGCTCATTTCAGAGAAACTAGAAGGTGCTATATCCTCAAAAGGACACAAATCGTATGAAAAACAACAATTTGTCTCCATTTGGCACATAAATAATTTCTCAAAGCTGCTTTATCACAAGCAAGCCACTTGCATCCTAAAAATGCAACAAACTATTTAATGTATCAGCCAACATTAATCATCTGCTAACTTTATCACACACCTACATTCAAGATTCCATATGAAATAAACAGCTTATTGCTCTGCTCAAGGTTTCCAGACAGATTAAGTCAATCCGTGGACAATAAACTTCAAACACTGTGCAACAGCTTAGAAGTGCCATATTTAGAGGAAGTATTGGATGTTCAGACATGAAGTACCCAACCTCCAAGGAGCTGATCTCTGTAGGATACCTCAAGCTGCACATAAGAATTGAGATGTTACTGAGATGTAATATATGTTACATTTTAGAATCTTAACATTATATTCCTCACTTCCCAAATACCATGTCATATGTTCATCAGAAAAGCATGGGAAAGGATGAGAGATTTTAGATTAGAATTATCCTGCTTCTGTTAGTCAAGGAGCTCCAACCCTGTGGATCTTGTGCAGAGCTCTGTGGGCCAAATTCATCCCATGCTGTCATATCAACATTTCTAAAGATTATTTTTTTTTTTAGTGCTCTGACTTTAATGGATGTTTTGTAACAGCACTTTCTGCAGAATCAGACTTCCGATGCACTGGATGCCTAATGTCTTAAATGCTTAAAAACTTAACTGTTTGGGAGCAAAAGTCAGTATAGCCCCCGCCCCTGTCAAAATCATTATCAGCAAATGAAACTGAGACAGATATTCTCAATATTCTTCACCTCTAAACTTCCTATTTCTTTCTCATATAAAACCAGATCATGGAAGCAGAGCTCTGAACTTTAGAGTGTGGATTTTTTTATTTTTTTTTTTTTAATTATTTAACAGCCTATACTGCTTGCACGCCTCTCCCACTGGTCCAGTAATTACCTCGCGATTTGATTGCTGTGCAAACCATGAGCCACCTATTTGTAATATGCAACTCCCAGGGACATGCAGCCGTATCCACCAGCTACAGCAAGTGAAACAATGGAGCCACTGTTTCAGCCTTGCTTCCTGGCCGGCCTTCTTGGCTAAGGTTTTTGCCTCTCAGCTTCCTTTCAGTGCTGCTAGATCTGAGCAACTGCTGTGGCTGTCCTTAAAGCTCCACTTTCTCGAGTCCTGGGACTTTGTTAACAAACAAACTAGTTCCTGGTTTATAAAAAAAAAAGAAGCTTGAAAACAGGAATTAAGGTTTTGGAAGACAGAAAAACAATTAGAAGTACACCAGATGGTAAATTCAAAATTTTTAAGCCAGTCACATAACTCTGGGAGCCTGAGTCTAGTTTGGGGGAGAATGGGGAAAAGATTTGTGTATATATTTGTGCAACTGACAGCTTTTTACCTGGCAGCATCAGAGAGGCATAGAAAAAGCCTCCTGTTAAGCTGCAAACAATTTGAGATCTGCTCCTTGGATTGTGCTGTTGCTCAGACTTCAAGTCAGACGTAGACACCTCCCTGTTTGGGTGAGCCTCTAGGCTGCTACATTGCGCACCGTTCTCCTCCTCCAAAAGGCAGGATGCCCTCCTCCCTGCACAAAATTGGCAGCTGCCCACGAGCCGGCTAACCCTGCAGCAGCGGGGCTGCGAGCCATCTGCTCCGACAGCACTCCCATGCACAGGCTGGCAGACTCCTACCAACTACAGATTTGAACCAAAGCCACTCGCACAGCTCGACTCTCCCCCCTCGCTTCCCAACACACGATTGAGAGCTTCTCTTGTGGTGCAGGGGGATGCTGTGACCATCCCCTCCCATCTACTGCGGTTAAACCAAACACACTCTGTGGAGCAGCTCAGCCTTCCTGCTCTTCAGTGCTGCAAAGGATTGTACAGAAGAGGCCCAAGCATGACACAGCTACCTTTGGGGGGTTGGACTAAATGATCTCCAGAGGTCCCTTCCAACCCCTATCATTCTGTGATCATTCTGTAACATACAGTGCTGGCCAGCATCTTACAGCGACGAGCAACCAGGCCACAGCAGCACACTATGTTGGGGCATCAGCAAGTTCTGGACACACACCACCACACCTGCTTGCCAGCAAGTGCTGTGCGGTGGGAACAAGGCATCCAGGATCCCCACATGGCTTGCAGGCATCTGCAAGGCCTGGGTCTGCAACAGCCCAGGGCGTGCTACACCTTGCTTTTTCCACAGCTCTCTCCTGCCAAGGAACGGGTTCTGGTGGTTCATTTCCTGCCTGTCTTCATTCTTGCGGGAATGTGAGTCTGCGGCCATCCAGTTAGCTCTGCTCTGTGCTGGGGAACACGTGAAGTCATGTCACGGCTTCAGGATTTACTTGCTCAGGTCTGCATTTGCCAATGTTTATGCTTTTGGAAGAAAGTTTTAACATCCACCTGGCTTTGAGCTACAACAAAAAATGTTTCTGATCCATGCTGTTAACAGAGGGGTGTTAAAAATCTCTTCTAATACATGTGTCTCCAAGGAACAAAGCACCATGATCCAAGCAAAGAAGCCGTCACACAAGAGTGAATTAGGCAATGCTTGTGTGGCTTGGCACTTCCTGGCAAAACTGAAACACAAGCATAGCCTGATATTCAATTGATCCCGAGCCAGGGTCAGAGCATTAGAGAGACAGGGTTACATATAAACTCTGTGCAGCTTCATGATTTGGTCTAGAAAGTTTTGGTTCTGAGCTTTTGGATAAATTCTACCCCAAAACACAGAATGCAGGTGCAGACCTGCAGATCTACATTCTTCTGCATTATTTGCCACACTCCCAAAATCACCCAACTCACTGCACTTAATTCTCCTAAGCCTGTCCAGACCCAGACCTCAGAACAAGCAATTTTTCACATTTCAGGAATGGCTTCAGCTGCCAGCTTTGGATTTAGATGCTGGTCACAAAAGAGCATTGGGCTTCAGTCTCCCAGGCTGATATTGCCCATTATAATTACAGATAAGAGTATTTCCAAGGCATGCACCCATATGAAGGGCCCTCCAAATCTCAGCACACTCAGAGCTAAATTCCAGGATCACCATACTTAAAGGAAACTTAGATTCACCAGCACACAGGTCAGTGGTGCTGTCTGTGTGCGTGCTGGCTCCCTGCTTCTCATAGCTGCATTTTACTTTGGCAGGCCCATCTGTGCTATTTTTCTGTGCCTTGCAGCCACATGTCCCAGAGGATGAGTGCAGGAAGAATTAAAGACATGCACAAAAGCATGCAGCACATACAGCTCCGTGTGTAAGTGCATGCACATGCGTACTGCCCCCCACAGAATTAACCACTGCACTTCGGGGAAATGTCACGCAGAGTGTGTTCCCCCAGGGACATCAGTTACCCCCTCCTAGGGGCTCTTAGCTGAAACAGGCTGTTGAGTGGGTGTTTGGGGAGGGAGCTGTTGGCTGCAGAGACCACTGATGCCTCCAACGCTGAGCGCAGACAGGCAAGTTTCCTTCACTGTCCTTTGGCACATGGCCTGGGATGTGAGATTACGCATGTCAGCAAGTGTGGCAGGTCACAGAGACATCCCACAGCCCAAAGGCATCCTGCTGTGGTCTTGGGAATCCTGCCAAAGTGAAACTTTCATTTCTGGAGCATCCTCAACCCACTCTTGCTTTCAGCATGCCCTTCTCCTCCTTCCCATCCTCCATTTCTAGCAACACTGCATTCTGCTTGCTCCCTGAGAGAAATAGGGCAAACATAACCTGATTAACGAAGGGGATTTGGGCAGAAAGGTGCGGGGGGGTGGGGTGAGGGGATTAAAATGCAGAGAAATACAGAGCCTTTCCCTCTCACGTTAGCTCTTGCCTATTCAATAATTAAAGTGTTCTGCGGTGACTCTGACTTTGGGATTTGCTATAAAAGCTTCTCGTAAACCCTGTCTCAGCATGCAGATATCAAAAGAAAAAAAACATTTGGTCTGACAAGCTGAAATTTCTTTCAGACTCCGGGGTCAGTCAGAAGCTTAAAATCACTTGGATGCAAGCCTATGGCTCCATTTTAAAACATAAGGATCCCTCTTGCTGTTATTCATCTATTGACAGTCTGAATCCAGCCTTTAATTGGCTAGGCTGTCTTTGAGGCACGGTTTAGAAGTTAACGCAGGCTTTCTCTGTTTCATGCATGGAAAAATCTCCAAGGCTGGCAGCAGTTTGTGCAGACTCATATGAATAAGGAACATGTTACACAGGCTTTGGCTGCTCTCCAAGTCCATTTTGGTATTCTATTTTCTTTCCATCCATTCTTGCTTGCTTACCATAAAACATATAGATGCTTCAGGTCAGAAATGCAAAGCTATCCACATGCAGAAAAGATGCCTTCCCTGACCTTCCAAGGAGCTATTTTTGACTGCTCTTATATGCCTAAGAACTCTTACAGGGGTCATGTACTGAACTAACTGGCCCTCGGTAACCTTTGCCTAAGAGATATGAAATGTTACAGAGATTATTTTTTTCTTGATTATGATTTTAATTCTCTCCAAAACCTCACACCCTGTTGACTCCAAATCTCCAGATTTGCTGTTGCAATGGAGCACATTTTAAAAGGGCATGCAAGACTGAGATTATTGCTGAAGGAACGCGTGTTCAACATTACAGCTAAACATAAACAAACATGAAAAATAATAAGGACATATCCTTAATCCAGAACTTTCCAAAATTTATTGAGTACCCTCAGCCTTCAACTGCCTTCACTTCTCAAGACCAAATCTGGAGATAGAAATACTTAGCTCCAGAAGTTTCAAAGTGAAATGGATTTCTTTTCCTTACTGTGCCACTATGGGGCCAGAAACAGCTGATGAGATTAAAAATGAAGGAACACTGGGTTAGCAGCCAAACACACACATAGAATGATGCTCCATAAAGAAAGCAACAGACTTATCTCCTTCTGTCTGAACACATAAATACACCACATCACATCCTCACAGTCAGAGACCTGGGCTCTGGTCTGTCCTGTGTCTCACAAATTCTAATATTGACATTCTTCTACTGAACTGGCACTGCTCTGTCTGCAAACATTCCAGTCCAGAGGCCGAGAGTGAAGCGATGGGCAAACCCCACTGCCCCAGCAGCCAGTCCAAGGTCTTGTCGTGTGGCAAGGAGTTAATGCACACCAAGGAGATTGCACATCCCTGTTGCAACTCCAAAAATTGGTCACCCTCGCACAGTCAGCAAAAGATAAAGTGTACCGGTATCTTTTCCCTTCTGACATCACAGCATTAAGTATCAAAGATCTTCCCCAAACACACAATGAATCTTACATAGACTCTAGAATGTATAAAGTAGAAATGATGTACAACTAGCAAAAAGGATATGGAAAACATATTGGGGGTGAAGTGTTCGGGAGACCCAGCCTTCAGAAATCCAGCCCACACACACACACACAATCCATGACACTATCTCCCAGCACCTCACATTTTCATCACACCGTCATATTTTAAAAGTGTACCTTCATTGAGACGTTGCCTCTTAGGGCCAGAGCCGCATAGGGTCTAGGGATACAACTGAATCTGAATAAAGTTATGAGGAAAACAACACAAGGTTGTAGATGGCCAGTGAGAAATAGCATACCTTGCATTTACCACCCAGGACACAGACATGCTGTTCCTCTTATTATAAGGCCCAAGATAGAAAGTCAACAGATTCTCTGAGTTTCAGGATTCTCCCCACAGGACCTAAAAGCTGGGTGCTTGTTCCCTTTGCTAACATCCACCTCCTTTAAGAAGACTCATCATAGTTTGCAAAGCAACAAGGCCATGCCCTGCAAATGTTTGCTAAACATTTGTGCAATTTCACCCAAATAAAGGAACAGAGGGTCCACAAGTCAGAAACCCCACACTTAGCATAGCACTGTGAAAATGATTCATTGGCAGTCTATAGGCAAGAAAACAACCTTTCATTTTCTATTTAAAATTTGAATGTAAATAAGAAAACTGAATAAGTTGATAGAGATAAGGGTCAGTATTTCGTAATGTTCTTGAATGCCACAGCATACTAAGACAAGCACCATATTTGGCAATCATTCTGCCTTATTCTGCTTCCACTTTCACTTCCCTGTTTTCTTCTGCCTCTTGACGAGGCAGATGAGGTTGATGGGCTCTCTGCTGAGAACTGCTGTGTGTCTGTACAATGCCTGCGCTGTGAAATTGTGCTCTCAACAGATGTTCAGCTTGGTACCTGCTTGAAGTGTGTTCATGATTTTACTATGGCTGCATAATGAAGCTGAATCAAAAGACTCTTGCATGTTAGCATTGCAGGCTGCACCTGTATCCACTTTTACTTTCCTTTGGAATCACTGCAACAATGTAGACCTTTGGTACTGAGCGATGGCGCAGCATATTATGTTTCAATTAGGAAACATGGGCAGTTAAAATTAAAAAAAAGGAATGGAAGAAAATTAAGACCACAAAAAAATTCTTTCTTGAAAAGGATTAGAAATCAGACTCCTCTTCCTGCCAAGCCACATTTTGAACTTACACATGACTCAGGGCTCACATCTAGCTTTGCTGTGAGTAGGATGAGGTCTCCAGCCAGCAGCAACCCACAAGCCTAGGGAAAGTGCAGGCCACTTAACGCCTACAGTAGCCAACTAACATACAACTACAGTACATCTAGATGGCAGCGTAAATTCCTGACAGTACAAGGTAGGAAAACTTGGTCATTAAGGAAATAGTGTCTTTCTTTCATTTGACTACCTTCTGCTTTTATAAAATAAAATGAAACGGAACAAAATTAAAAAGCCCAGGGAGCATAACTTTCAAAGAGATAAGGCAATAGCTGTCTCCTGGGGGACAGCTCCATATTCACTCTAGCAATACATTCTGCTGACAGTATAACATAAACAGTATTTAAAAACTCTGCCTCATAACCCCTCAGGACAGTACCTGCTTTCCACAGTTGTGTCATTTCCCCCCCAGGCCTCTGTGTTCACCCACGGCGCTGCCAATCAACCACCACCGAAACAAAAATCTAAAAGAGTACCTCGTGCAGAAACAGTCAGGTTACTTCTCCCATCTGAGAACAGCAGAAGAGTTCAGCTCTAACACAAGCCACAGTCACCCCTCAGGACTGCTATCTTAGGGCTAAGCCAGTCCAGCTGCAGCACTCTTAAA
Organism: Stercorarius parasiticus; assembly: GCA_013396915.1. Lineage (NCBI taxonomy): Eukaryota > Metazoa > Chordata > Aves > Charadriiformes > Stercorariidae > Stercorarius > Stercorarius parasiticus. The sequence goes on along the minus strand of VWZL01003004.1, from coordinate 365,905 downwards.
AAGCCTCAGGTGTGGTCTAAGTGCAGGGACTGAAAAAAAAGCATCCGGTTGCCTACTTCCATTCTATTGCTAAGTTTGTTGAACTGCAAGTTAAACTTCTTCCTTCTCCAAGGGACAGATAATTGTTTATTACATAGTCAAGTGTAGGCACATGCTTTTTCCATATTCACTGGGCATTATCTGAGAAAACCAACATGTGGGATAGACTGTGAGGCTGTTGTGGCATCCAGGCTCTAAAAGGAGACTGCAAAATCAGAATGCGATTATCTCCTGATCTCTGGCCTTCCCATTCCACTCCAGGCACACAACTGTTAAAGTCATGCTTTATAGCACTGATGTCTTCAGCGAAAGCTTTGAAGAGAGGTATCCTGCTGAAGCATGTCCTTCATGAAAACACAGACCGAACTATTTTGAATGTCTAGGACTTCCCTGACCCTGTAACTTTATGCTGCTAAAGTGAGAGCTTCCTTCTGTAGAGTTCCAACTGTGACGCTCCCATCTCCTAAATGGATGAAAGAGATAACGGGGTAAGTTCACATCATGCTTGTGCATTGTTTCTGTAGAGTAGGCAGGGCAAGAAGTTCCTCCACCAAGTCTGTGTGTCTGTGATGTTGAGATGAACTCTCAGCTTTCTACAGTGGTTGTGCGGCCCAGTAACTTCTCAACCATAGGATGCTGAGTTTTCAGCAATGTAACTTGGAATTTTGATTCATAGAAATGGAAGTTTGCCCACAGTGATTTTTGGATGGGAGAGAATACATAACCCACTATCATTTTGAATACGCAGAGGGTTGACCAAGTATATGCATGGTCTGAAATGCTAGAAAAGTATCTCTCTCTGTAGGGGAGGTAATACTGTGTTGTTAAATGTACTGTGTCCCAAATGTCCTGAATCAGTAAAAACTTGTCTTTGCAGGACTCTGTAGCTCTTTACCCTGAGCTAACCAGCTTGTTGGCATCTGATGTACTGAGAAGGGATCCTGGGGAAATCAAAACTGACAGCTGCAGAATGAATATTAAAATAAGGGCAAGGGGGTCTCTGCTCTGGATGGAGTGCAGGGACATGCCTTTGACCTTTTGCTGCTGAACCTGCCTGCCCTCTTGAATTGGCAAGTAGTAGTGGCAGCAGCAGTCCGCAGCCTTCCTCTCATATCCCTCCAGTTCTTTACCGTAATTTATAGAAAGTCTCCACTTACTGCAACCTGCCAGGCACTCAAGAACAAGTCAGATAACAGTAATAGTTTTGCTGCTGCCAGTTTAGAAAGCAGCAACAAGGATGATTGCACTCCTCTTGACGGTCATCAGGAGGCAGGTGCTGAACTGGCTGAGATATCTTTGTGACTTGGTTGGGCAAAAACTGAATAGCAGCCCCTGTCCACAGGACTGCCTTTCCATCTCTCTCTGACCATGTGGATTAGCTGAGCATCCCATTTCCTGCAGTTCCTGAGTAAATGAGTAAGTATTCCGTGTTGCATCGAGGGAATGGGTTTGGCTTGGAGAATCCTGTGCAGTGACTCATGCTTCCATGAATAAATTCATTTCCTTAGAGAAGCAAGTCAAAATCACGTGTTCTGCTTAGCCCAGCTACCTAGAGCGATGATTTAGGAAGCTATTGCAAGAAATACAGTTTTCTTTAGCTTTATATTGAGAAAATCATTGCAAGAAATACATTTTTATCTAGATTTATACTGAATGCATAATCCATTGCTGTTGTACTTGCAAATATAACCAACCTTTTAAGGGGAAAAGAAAAACTGGTGTAACTTGGAAGTTCTGCACATTGAAACATGTCAGCTAGAAAACAGTTTGCAATCAAAAACATACATCTGACAAAAGGGCATTGCGGAAGTCTGGGAGCTTCAAAAATTGCCAATTATTTACATGGGTCTCTATATATATTACCGTAGTGCACATTTAAAAATAGGATGTAGAAATAGATATGTATAAATACCCAGACATGAGAATTGCATCAGCTAGCCCCTCCCCCTCTCCCCACAATGACAGAGCAAAGGAAAAAGAGGGTGTGAAGCAGGAAAAGCACTGGATCTTTGTAATACCAGAATGCTTACCATAATAAGCATGCATGGAAGAAGCCAAGGAGAGGGATCCGGAGGTGGATGTACCATGGATACTCAGTTATGTGCAGAGATACCTGTTAGTGCAAGACAAGGTGAAACTCATCTTTTAGCTTTTAGTTTTCTTAGGAGAACAGTTCAAATGGTTTGATGTGGCTACACTGTCCAAATTTGAAAAATACAATATACGGATTTTTATGGAGTGTGAACCAACTTTCTGTATCTTATCCTGATAAGGATTTTGAAATTCCAAGAATTCTGGCTCTGGGAGCTTTATTGATGTTGACAATTTAGCAGAGTATACCAAACTTTTTGTGCCAAGCTACTCCATTTTGGGGTCCAGGCCTCTCTGGTTTAGGCAAAGAACCTCCATCATTTTCATTTTGCTTTACAAAGCTGAAGTGTTTCATAATTAACTAATCCCTACAGTACCACCATCAGGTTGGTAGATAAAGACCCTTCCTATTTTACAAACGAGAAATGAAGCCATTAAAGCTGGAGGAAGTTGTTCAGGCCTCAGAATAAATCAATGGGAAAGACAGGACTGGAACATGATGGAGCTATGTCTAGCACCAGGTCTTTCCCTCACACACTGACATCATATCAAAGCAAAGCCCTTGATAATGTTAGAACAAAAGCAGGACTGATCATGTTGGGAATATGATTTTTAGGGGCAAATTAGACCTCAGATCTCAGGTAGAGCAGAGAGATTCCACTGACTTTTCCAGGGCCGGTCAGCATCAACAATGATGTTGGATTACTGCTAACCTCCTAGCCGAGCTGTAGCTCATACAGCAAATAAGTGCAGGTCATGGTTTGGTGCCATTATTCACCCCAGCAGCACCATCAGATCTGACTGTCAGGAGCCAGGACCTGAGCAAATGGCAAGTGTAGAAATTAAATACCACCATGTAAGACCTTTTGTATATTAGCAAAGTGGAGAGAAATTTACTAATACTTTGTGTTTCACTGAAAATAGTGAGATGCACACATTGAACTCACCTTGTATAACTGTCTCTGGACTTTATTTTTGTGATAAAGGTTTAATGGGTACCTCATAGTTTAAAGACAAACACATTGTTTAATAAGAATGTGACATCGTTTCCTTCTCGTATTGACCAAAGAGATCAAATGCCACCTGAGGCCAGTGGAAAGTCTCTGCTTGTAACTAGAATAAAAATATAAATGTTTCCACATTCAGCAACTTCTATTGCTTTATTTTTCATGTTTAATCTGTGAAAGCTAATATAGAAAAGAGGGCAAGCTGGCCAAGGAAGAGCCAAGCTTCTCTGGAGAGAGAGACCCTGTCATGTTTCAAACATTTCTGTCACTCTATCAACATCAACCTCCCACTATTGCAATGAAAGGCAGCAGCGGAAAAAGAACAGGAAGAATAAAACTCCTTATGCATACAAGGGAGGAAAGTCGGTTCCATGCCTACAATTGAAGTCAATTACTTAAAAGAAATCAAAATAGATCTGGCCTCCATCTTCCAAGTGCAGAAAAAATGTCCTTAATTTGCTCACCCCGCTGTGTTTGTGTTGTTATGAGCCTTCTCTGATTGAAGCTCTCTGAGGCAGAAAATCAATGTCAATCATGCCAGATGACTGTTTTCCTCCTGAGCATCTACTGCTGCTACTGAGATCAGAAGGGACACATAAAAGGAAAAATCTGGCAGTCACAGCCACCTTCTCAGTTTTGTAACCCAGGTGAATTAACACTGGCATATTAAAAGCTGACACTAATTTTTAATAAAACAAGGCTTCTGATCTGCTTGTCACCGTTGAGGACATGTTGGGACCAGGGTGGTTTTGAAACATCCTAGTTAGCTTGCTTTGGCCTACTCTACTAAAGGTAGGACCTCTGGTATCTGAATAGGCACTGGGCAGCTAAGGACAACCTGATGCCTTATGTCATAAATAACAGAGATCTGGTCTTGGTTCTTTTCTCAGTAACAAGCAACACAAACACAAGCAAGTGAAGAACTTACTGGAACTTACATCCTGCAAACCACGTCCAATTTTATATTGTCTGAGCCACAGAATAAGAACAACCTTATAATACCAACATTCTTCTCTTAGGAGACTTGGTCTCACTGTGACAGTAGTATAATACCACTCGCTCTACATTAGTTACGTATTTTTAAAATACCCATTTATCTACCCAGCCAGTATTGTCTTAGAAGCCTCTTATCTTACATTTAAACTCTTCAGAAGTAAAAATTTTTATAGGGAGAAAATACTTCTTCTTGATCTTCAATCCTGACAAATGTTCAAAATTTTCTGCCCTGTCAGATGTCTGGAACCCAAATTCTGGATGAGATGTTTAACCTCATGCATATAAAGCCACTGTAAATACAGATTCCTGGGATGCAGAACTAAACTTCCTAATCTGTCCTTGAGTCTTTTGATAGAATAAGGTGCTCAGCGCACCCAGCATAATGCAGGATGACAGAACTACATCATACGGTTTCCTTTTATTCTTCATTCATGCGGCATTAGGCCTACTCAGCATCTGCCCACACTTTCCCTTCCTTAGCTACTAGTCCCCTCTGACGTGACATATCTCACAAGCCTCACTCATTCCTCAAGCAGCTGCAAGGAACAAAGCACATCTAGTTTTGCAACTGATAGGTCATGATATTTAACCTCCTTTGGTAGAAATGCCGGTCTTTATAATAAGAACCAAAACTTCCCATTTTTCTGGCTTGTTTCATGTAAATCTCCTTATTCTATGTTTCAGGCATCTTTAGATGTTTTCTCATGTGTGTTTTTTGTTTCTTTTGTTTTGCCAATGGACCGTCAAAGAAATTGGGAGGCTTTGCGCTACCATTCCTTGTCAGAAGGGAATTGTCACTGGGATGGTCCGTGAGAAGGTGTTAGTGTGCCTTGAACAGCAGCAGGAAATTCCTTCAGTTGTAAAGCAGAGTTTGGTAGATGAGTACAAACCTTACGTGTAATGAGATATATCCATCTTCGCACCATTTGCTCTGGTCTAGCATGACCAAGGGCCATGTTTTAAGCTCACATGTACTGTGAGTGGGATGAGGTCGTGGAGAGATCAAGACCTCCATGAAAACCTCGTCATTTGTAAATTGGCTAACTCTACTGACTAGGAGATAAACTATATAAAGTGACTTTAGAAGAGAGAAAAGACATCCCAGACAAAACAGAGATGGAAATGTTGGTATGGGTAGAGGAAGAGAAAGGGGTTAATCAGTAAGAAAGGCCTTCTGCCATAGCAAGATAATCACCTCAAAAAGGAAGTTGAGTACATCTTAGAAGCTGCCAAAAATCAGGTAGAGTTAGAATCCCAAAAGGAAATCAAGGCAAACATCAAAAAGGTACTGCAGCTACAAGAAATTTTTTTTAAAAAAAAAAGGAAGGAAAAAGTATCACTGTAAAACAAGAACGGGAAAATAAAGGTAACCCAGCTACTCACACAAGATTAAATGAATGCTTCCCTGATTTTTCATTAAGGATCAACATGTTAATCCATGGCATAAAGATAGGATATCTAAGAGGGGTAGAAGGGAAACCTGGATACAAGATAATAAACGAACACAGCCAGCTGGCAAGCAAAACTCACAGAGTCTACTGCGCTCCAACTGGAGGAACCAGACAACCTTGAATACAGAATCCTGATGCACAGTAAACCACAAACACAGCTGCAAAGATTTTACGTAAATTTACTGACTTGGAGGCATTACCGCAGGCCCAGAGAACAGAGAGTATTTAAGAAGTGAGCCATGGCGGACACGGCCTGCGCCTGTGCTTTTGATGTCTGTGTGGTTCTTCAGGAAAATTTGCAAAGGAAAGTTCAACTACCAACATGAACAAAGGGATAAAAGGTGGCACGGCTTTACTAAAAGCCAGTTTTGTGGGACAACCCTGTAGCGCAGCACGAAATCGAAACTTCAGGCATCCGGGATGTAATTAAAACTTTTATTTTTTTTTTCTCTTTGTTCCCTAGCAAGAAATAAGTGAAGGACTTGGCTTTGCAAACCAACCACAGGGTGACGGGGAAGCCGACAGCGTGGCGTGACCGTGAAACAGACCATCGTCTGTCTTGTCGTGGTATTTCCAATCACTGCAGGAAAACATGAGCATTCCCGCTTGAGGCACGGCGGCGAGACCGTCCAACACCCTCCACACGGGAGCCTCTCCCCAAAGAAAAGCGTTCCAACGGGAAGCTTCCCTCACGGCGCCGACCGTTAGCGGCCGGCCGCTAGGGGCCAACC
>VWZL01003004.1:315368-359515 GCA_013396915.1 Stercorarius parasiticus | reverse complement strand
CCGATTCCCACCCCCCCCCGGCAGAGGAGCTCCGGGGTAGAAACCCTGGACTTCATCCCGCTTTGGGTGGGGTGTGGAAGAGGCACCGCGCCCCTGCTCGCTGGACTTGTGCAACCGGCGTGATTTCCTCATCCCTTTGCCTTGCCTTGAGGCTGCTGGGCTCCGCGTTGCCCCGCCATCTTCCTCCCACCCCCCCCAATTAACTCGCCTTCTCTAATGAGTGCGGGGGAACCCTACCTGTTGGGGAGGGTGCTGGGAGTGACCCTGCAAAGGGCTGTGGGGATGGGCGTAGGGCTGCGTTTGAAACGGAGCATTAATACACCGTCTACTGCTGGCTCTTCCCTAACATGCTGCTTTCAGTTTGCACTCTAACAACAAAAAAACCTTGAGTATTAAATGTAGCTGAGAAATGCTTGAGTGGGTGCTCCTCACCAGCCTCGCGCATTAAAGCGCTTATAGTGCAAAGGGAGGACTTGGCACATGGAGAGAGAGTGTGCTATACTGGGCCACGCTTCAGGAGGCTTCTGAAAATGAAGACTGACAGATCTTGGTTAACTTCCCCTAAATATGGGCACTGATGGCTTCCTGTCCCCCCCTCCCCCCCCGCCCCAAACTCACAGTCCTTACCTGCTCTGCCAATGCTGACTGGCCTTTCCTGCTCAGAACGAGTTGCCGCCTGTTCAGCACCAAGTTTAGAATCGTGTTGTGCCTATACTTGCAACCATCCATCCATGAGGCTGCCCTTGCCTCAGGCTTTTCAGGCAAAGCAGAAGCTGTGCTGCTTGGGAAAGCCTGGTATCCGCTTCTGCAGGGACCCTGGTGTGAAAGCACAATACTCCATCGTCATCATGGCATTTCAGTACACCTGTGGCTGTCGTATTAGAACCCGTATAACTGGATTGCCGTGCAGCTGGTAGCTAAAAAAAATTGAGGGTGGGAGAGACAGTAACACTGGACTAGACATCTTAATTCAAAACTAGGCAGTTTCACTTTAAAAGAAATCCATAAAGCTGACTTTTGAGGATCACATTGTGCTTAAGAAGGGCTTGCATAAGTGTTGTACAACTTCAGCTCCGGAAAGGCTTCGGGGCACAAAGTACCAGTTTTTCAGGGCGGTAGACTGGAGATTGCCAGACCATGTGGTGCTTAGAAGTACTAAAATGGCTTCCTGTACCTAAATGTAATATGGATGATCATTTAGAATGTTCTACTAATGCTGCTGGAGTGCCGCGCAGCTATATAATGGCTCTTGGGCTGTATTTGAGGGAAAGCTATAGCAAGCTTAGATAGTGCATTGTCATCAGTAATTCTTTTTTTTTATCATTTTGCTGCATACAGGGAGTACTGCCAAATGCTGCAGGCATGAGATTTGTACCCATTTTCTTATCATCCTGGAATAAAATCAGTTTTGCTTGATACAAATATCTGGCATTGGTAAAGGCTCCAAAGCCTGGAGAAATAATCTGCTGCTTTCCTTTCAGACGTGCACCATGTCTCTCAAGGATCAGCTCATCCACAATGTCCACAAACAGGATCAGAGTCATGCCCACAATAAGATCAGTGTGGTTGGTGTGGGTGCAGTTGGAATGGCCTGTGCTATCAGCATCCTGATGAAGGTAAGTGTCAAGCTTGGGATGAAGCATCACAGTTGTGACTACCTGGGGTCTAAAAGAGAGGCAAAAAGTAGTCTCCCTTATTAGACTAATTGGGCTAGCATACAAGATGAACTTTTGTTTGTACATTCCTTTGTTTGGGCCTGAAGTGAAGCAGTGATCTACAAGCTATTGACAGAGAACAAATAACTGTAGTTCTTGTAAACCAAGTTTACCCAGTATCAGACAGAACGTGCTCTATGTATCATTTTGACTTAAAAGCTGCATTTACCATTGAATGACTTCCAGACTCTGTTCTAAATAGGAGTCCTTTAACTCTCCAAACATACAAAAAGGTTAAGAACTGAGGAGTCATTTTGTCTGAAGCAGTGTGTGCAATGGAGTAACACTTTGCAGTGTGGACTGGAAAAAAATGGTCCTAGACACTCTGAATGACTTGTCGTCTTCATTGCATTATTGTATCAAAATGCAAGTAAAATGTTACAGATGAGCAAAACTGCTTAGGTAGATCACTGCTTTTGAAATAACTGTAACTTCACAGTTTACAAACTAGGTACTTTGCTCAAAGAGGCAATAAACTTACTATTTAATCTTGGTCTCTTTTAGGATTTAGCTGATGAACTTGCCCTTGTTGATGTTGTGGAGGACAAGCTCAGAGGAGAGATGCTAGATCTCCAGCATGGCAGCCTCTTCCTTAAAACACCAAAGATTGTCTCTGGCAAAGGCAAGTATTGGCTCTAATGTGCTCATTATTTCCAAATGGAGATAGCCACTTCAGATCTCCAACTGGTTATCCAAGTCTAGGAGTTAGCCTGTCATCCTCATTGTTAGGAGGAAAGCTCATTTAACTTTCCTACAGAAATATTACTCATCTGACAGTGTTTCATATACCTTGTTAAAGCCAGTCCAACTAGGAATCCTCTTCCAGAGTTCACCACTCCGTACAGGAAGATGAATTTCTTAAGTACTCCTGCACCTTTGAGAATTTTATTTCACAGCCAGTTAGCTCCTGAATGCATTACTACTTAGTTCTTGGCTATAAAGGTCTGATAGCTTTATGTTTACTAGCAACCTGACTAGGCCAAATGATAGCGAATTTCATATCTTAGTTAATGTGCAGCTCCAGAGGGCACAGGTAGTAGGTTACGAGGGCAGAGCCTTCTTCCTCTTCTACACAGCACTTACACCGGATGCTATCCTGACAGCTTCCCCTATATCCATCCGTGCCTGAGAAGTACAGAACACCACTGCCCACGTTCTACACTATAAGATTTTGATATGCCCTTAAGGTTGCCACTTGGTGGCAATGATCCACAGCCTTAAAAGAAAATTTAACTTTCTATAGAAGCAAAGCCTAGGGTAACAATTGCCAGGAGAATTTCTGCACCCTCAAACTTGACCATTTTGGATATCAATACTAAAAGGAACCGAACTCCTGTTCTGAACCATGTGTAGAAAGAGGTCATGTTTGACACAGCCTTTTGTCTGCAGATTACAGTGTGACTGCACACTCCAAGCTGGTCATTGTCACTGCTGGTGCCCGTCAGCAAGAAGGAGAGAGCCGCCTTAATTTGGTACAGCGCAACGTGAATATCTTCAAATTCATCATTCCCAATGTTGTTAAATACAGTCCTGACTGCAAGCTGCTTATTGTCTCAAACCCAGGTTGGTCTTGCATTGCCTTAATATGAGGATTTGGGTTAGAGAATACTCTTTTCTTCAGTAAGGCAGCATTAGTATGTTAATATGACCAAGCACATCTTTTAGAAAATACTTACACCACAACCACATAGCAACAAGCGTTATCTTCCCTCTCCACACTCAGCAAGCTGGTCCTATGAGAAATAAACCAAGTTGCCTCCAACTTGGGTCTTCAGTTGCCTTTTAAATGATCTTTAGCAGAGGACACAGTAAGGGGCACTGATAATTGCATGCATAGCGTAAACAGCCTCTCAATTCTGCCTTGAAAACAGTCATTATGTTAGCCCACTACAGGGCCTGGTGACGGGCATTGCTTGATGCTCTATTCCACATAACTACCATGCACATAAAGTCTTTGCAGATGAACGGAAGATACTATCCTAGTTATCCAAACTTATGATCCTCCCTGTTCTACTTGCAGTGGATATTTTGACCTATGTGGCCTGGAAGATCAGTGGATTTCCTAAACACCGTGTTATTGGCAGTGGCTGCAATTTGGACTCTGCCCGTTTCCGCCACCTCATGGGAGAAAGACTGGGCATCCATCCTCTGAGTTGCCATGGATGGATTGTTGGAGAGCATGGAGATTCCAGTGGTAAGGGTGAAATCTGTCTGTTATGCAGAACTTTTTCTGATACTTTGGAAGAAGCAACTCCAAAAGCTACAGTAAAGCCTTTGCACTGCAGTACCTTAAGGTTGCAAGTCCTGCTTTAAATCTGCTGCTGCACAGAGTAACCCTAGATGATCTATATTTGACCCGAGTTACTCTGCTTGGAAAAGGTCATTACTGTAATCAGAGGAGGCTGAAAATTTCTAGGCTAAGTTGTTCCTGTAAGTCTCCAAAAAAAACAAACTGAAGCAGCAAGAGGGTAGAGTTCTCTGCAAGGGACTCCCAAAGATCTCCACTAGATCTACTGGTAGTCACTTAGTGTCTTTACTGGCATCTCTTGATTACTTCAACAACTATATATAGGAACTGAAGTGCAGAGGCAAGTCTAGAGGACAGGAGAAAGTGCAACCTTCTCCTTATTTAACCTGTACTTTTTCTAGCTGCACCAAAGCAGTAGTGTCTGCTTCCTGACACTCAGCAGGATGCATTTAGAAAACAATCTTATTTTGAGAAACACTTGCAAAATACAGAGTTACTGTCATTTTCATTCATGTTGCTTAGGTGTTTCACTTTAATAAAGGTAAAGCCAAACCTTGTGACATCATGTATAAAGAAAGATGTTCATACACTCCTAGGTTCTTAGCCCACAAATTAGATTGGCCTCGTATGTCATTCTGTGTGTAAAGTCATATCTAAATCAGTGACATGTGTGTCGCAGATTAATCCAACTAGATCCTATGTTAACTGTTAATCTGTGGAGGACAAAGCTAAGTTTTCTTGTGGTTGGGGAGATTCTTCATCTTGTGAGATAATTAATATCTGTGCAACTCTCAGTACCCGTCTGGAGTGGAGTGAATGTTGCGGGTGTCTCCCTGAAGGCTCTTCACCCAGACTTGGGAACTGATGCAGACAAGGAACACTGGAAGGAGGTCCATAAGCAGGTGGTGGACAGGTAAATACTGATTTTATTTTTTTTTCAACATGAGAACAAATGATGAAGAGCAATAGCAGCTCTGAACTGCAGTATCCATATCTGGTTTTGTAAATACCATAGTAGCCCAAACCAAATGTCAAGATGCAGACATAACAGCTTGCAGTAATATTTTTAAGGAGTATTTTAGATTTGGCCGAGTTAACTTTTCATGGTTAGTCAACTTCAAATTAGGGAAGTACTTCAACTTCCAAGTTTCCAGTGTAACTGTAGGGAGCAGTGTAAAAAGCAAACAGAATTCTTCACTGAAGCCCTTCTTACAAACTTTTAAATATTTCAGTTGATGGCACTTGTTTTTTAATGAGTAACTTTGTGTCTGCAGTGCCTATGAGGTTATCAAACTGAAGGGGTACACATCATGGGCTATCGGCCTTTCTGTGGCAGATCTAGCTGAAACTATTATGAAGAATTTGAGAAGAGTGCACCCGATCTCTACAATTGTTAAGGTGAGCGGCCCCTTTTTGTTAACTCTTGTCTTACTGAGAACTAAAAACCTTGTGATAACTTTCTAGTTTAGTTCAAATTAAACTTAACTGAGTTTTCCTGATAGGATATTAGACATGCACAAATTGTATCCTAACTATCCTTACCTACTCTTCAGGGCATGCATGGAATAAAAGAAGATGTCTTCCTAAGTGTTCCTTGTGTACTGGGCAATAGTGGCATCACTGATGTAGTGAAGATGATCCTAAAACCTGAGGAAGAGGACAAATTAAGGAAGAGTGCAGATACACTCTGGGGAATCCAGAAGGAACTACAGTTTTAAATCTGCTCAAGCAGTTCACTCTTTGCAGTTTAATGGGCTTAGTGGTTTGTCTTACGTTGCACTTTCCAAGTAGGTCAAATCTTTCAACGTATGTATTTCAACTAGAACACACAAAAAGCTCAAATCTGAACAAACACGTTTCCTGAAGATAGCATTAGGCAACTATTCTCGGATTTTCCCTGTTCAGACACCCATGTTCTTAGCCAGAGCTAGATGATAACCTAGTCAGTCGTGTACAGTGACGTGGTGTGGCAGAAATCCAGCATTCAAATCAGCACTGCCTAGAAAACCCTCTGCCTTTTCCTCATCTTGTTTAATGTTGATTCATAACAGTAACTATTACACAATGTGAAACCAAAGACTTGTCCTGCAGTTAAAGGATTGTCAAACCAACTGACCAACTTTCTCTGCCAGCTGAATAGCTTAAGTATTTCCCTGTTGGTAGGTCCAAATGTATTTTCCTAACACTGCTTTGGAATTTTTGTGTGTAATTTTTTTAGAGAACCTTATTTTTGTGTACTATATCAGCCTAGATCTAAGTTTGTCTCCTGAGCACGTTTAAAAAAAATTAAGGTTTTGGTATGCAACAAGACAGTGACTGTCCAACTGTAGTACCAGCTCCAACACCAAATAAACCACAAACTGATATTTCTGTCTCCTTGTTTTTCTTTATAGGGCTCTGTCTCCAAAATACAGCTCCACTTGCACCCATCTAAAAGAAACAATTCTATTTCTTCTCAAACCTCACCTGTGTAATAATGTTACTCTTGTAGGCTCCAGATACTTACTAGTGAACTCTGCAACAGTCTCAAGGTAGGAATAAAAAAACAGTAACAGAAGTATTTAAATACTTCCATATAGGAACACAGGAAGAAATCTCTCCACATCAAGTATGTGACACTCATAAAAAATCAAGTTGCTGCCAAGTACAGAAAAGCTTCTCCTCTAGAATAGTAGCTGTGCATAGAAACAACTACCCAAGTTCCTCCTCAAAGTCCACAGTAGGTTAGATAAGGAAGAATTAACTCCCTTCTGTCATTAATATTTTAAAATATACCTCATGACAATGAAAAGGGGTAAGGCCTTATTCTTAGCTTTTTCTAACATTAGGACACAGCATGTAGCTTAAGAATGGAAGTAAATAACCTGATTGAGTCCAGAGTAGCTTTTTAATAATCACTGCAGCTGGTGATACTCCTTAGAACAAAGTATTTTAGAATAAGCTGAAAGTGCTCATGAAGCAACTTCAGTAACAAAAGAAAGGTGTAGCTAGTGAACTGATTTCTTTTATATCCACGTGACCAAAATAGCACCTGGAAAGAGAGCACATAGCAATAGTGTTTTATGCAGATGATAGGAAGATGGTACGAAGCCCTTTTCAAAGCTTTCAGAAGATCCACAGGACTTACAATTTTTACTACAAGTCTGACACAGCTTTTTAATATGAACTCCACTCTCTTCAGATCCAATGGCAACATGAAAAGCCTTAAGACAAATGCTCAGTTTTGAGCCACACCAATTACCGCTCTGAGACCAAGAAACTTTGGGTTTCAAGCTAGCTTTTCTGAGGCAGCCTGCAAAAACAAATGGAGGAGGATGGCAGCATGCTGCTATGAGGCGACAAGAGCAGCACCATAAATCCCTACAGCCCTCCAAGTTGGGAGATGCTCTGTACAGCGCACCCTCTTTTGCAGACAATGCAGTGTTTAACCACGTGTCTTGTCACTAAAAGCTCGGTCCCAGCTAACACAGCCAAAACCCGTGCTTCCTGTGGCATTCCGATGTGTAGCATTTTCTGCCTGGCAGGTAGTACAACACCAAACGTATCAGCCTTTCTTTTTCCTGGCATTTTCTGGTGGGAAAATGCAATGTACATCAAGGCTTCTTAAGGCACCGTAAGGTATACTCCACTATGACCATGATCTGATGGTAGAACAGGCAAGTCAACGTAACAGTTACTAAGCTCACTTCAAAAAAACAGTCCTTGGATGTCAACAGCTAAGTCAAACAGCAGGGCCTTGAAATTTTGAGTTTCCAGCTTTCATTGGTCATAACAAAGGTTAGTTAAACTGAAACGTGAATTTTTCACAGTTCAGTACACTATGTCTTCCAAATCTCAGAAGTAAAGTGAAAGTATGGTGAAGCTGACACTGCATAAGCCAGGCCTGTTTGTAAAGAAAGCGCATCGTACAACAGCTCTGTAGAGGAAGAAAATATGCAACAAGTTTTATTCAGCGTTAAGTCCACCAGCACAAAGATTACAGGAGATAGAAAGTGCATTAATAAAAGCTAGTCTTTACCAAAAAGAAAATATATTATTGATTCAAAATATCTTACACTTGAATGATGTAATAACTTATTCTGGGCACCTACTGATTAAGAGAAATACCAAGTGAATGGCTGCTTCATAAGGAAATCTAACTTCCTGGTTAAAGCCTGAGAATTTAGTAGAGATCACTGAGTCCAGCAGTCTTCCTTGCTTTCTGCATTAATGCCCTCAGCTGGAACTGCTTGCGAGACAGAAGACGTACATGCTGCAGAAAGAAAGAATAAGAACAGCTGGCTATTGGGAAAGTTTTGATATAATCTTAATTATATTGCAATATGCATTTTCAAAGCATGACACATTCCATGACCCAAACAGGATGTTAGTTTTTTGGAAACACTAAATGCCTTAGTTTACTAAATGGCATGACTTGCAGATGGCTACCAAATGCAACTCCATAGTATATTTTTTGTGAAAGAAAGAAATAACATGTCTCTACATAGTGCATTGCACACTGGATGTTAAAAGCAAAGCTTAAATGGTAACGTGGGGGGAACCTCAACTGTTTGAAAAAGGAAGGACTGGTAACTCTTGTTACCCAGAGGCCCCAGAACAGACTATTAACACTTAAGCACACTAATCTTTCCAGGTCCAACGGCAACATTAAGTACTCCGACATACACATTTTGTGTAGTTTTATTCCACATTAAAAAGTGTTTTTAGTCTTTTCAAAATAACAACAGATCTGTTTTTATTTCCTGTGCCATCACCATGCACGTAAGTTCAAAATAAAGGAAGGTTATTCGATCAGACATTATGAAAACTTTCAGCACGAAGGACAGCAAAGAAAGGGAACACGTCTAAGAAGGTCACTGCTAGAGATGCAAACTAGCTGGCCGTTTTTTTCTTCTATGATTCTAAAACTGCACTGGCTGCCTCAGCAGAAGCATCCACAGACTGCAAGTGAAAAGCTGTCTCGAGCGTCCTTAGTTTCTCCAGAATTAGGATGCCACCCCAACAGAAAGCTTATGTTGACACTGCTGCACCCATCTAATGATAAATGACTTCGGATTTATGCTGCTTTTTAAATTGGGTCTTTTATCTTAATTCTGAAATTCCTCTTTTAAAACTTAACTTTCAACTTGTAAGTATTCATGTTCTCACAGGATCCTCTTCAGTGAAGAAATCACTAACATAAGCTGAACAAAAGAGTTTAAAATATTTAATCACATTTAAAATGCACATCTTAAAAACATCCCAAGAAACCTACCTTTAGAAAGACATCTAGGTCTATCACTCCACGTCTCAATGCTTCCCCAAGATAGAAGATGGTGTCTTCAATTGCATTTTCTTCTGCATACAAGTTCAGGATCTGCTTGTAAAGCGGTGCCGTGGGAATAATAACTTCATCTATGTCATTATTTTCTGACTGACTTTCCATTTTCTCTAAGGCAGAACTGAGCTCCTCATCTTTCTTCTTGAGAAGTTCAATGTTCTTGTCAACTTCAGCCTAAAAAACAATTGAGATATTTGTTTATTTCTTAGGTCTTGAGAGCTGAATGTCTTCTTGTGATACAACTGTCAAGATGAAAGATTTTTAGACATGACAGTTGATTCTTTACTTGCCTACTCATCTCTATTACGATTTTTACCAAAGGAAAGAGCTACCAATCTATAGATTTCGGATTCTTCAATTTTAAAAAAAGTAAAGGCTGTTTTAGATAATATCAATCCATTACCAATTTATAACCTTAGAGAAGGCATTCTAACAGTCTTTTAAGTATTTTGAAGGTGACACATAAAGAAAAATAACCATTTAAACTAGCTAAAGATAGTAAAAGCAAAGCCAAAATAATTATTTTCTTTGGAAATGTGTCTTTTGGAGTAAGTTCCTATACAAATTTGCTGAGCATTGATCAAACAAACACTTAACCGTATTGACAGAAAACAAAATATGCTGGCGTTACCCACTAATGAGAACTATAATTTAACTGTATCTGTATGAGATGTACCTCCTTCTGCTACTTTTGAATTTGCCTCCTGGTATTTTTGATGTCCCACAGCTAACACACTGGAAGAGACTGTACGCCACTGTGGTCTTCCTCATATCACTCAAAGCTGTACAGACCACTATCATATTCCACTCTCTCTGTCCCCACTGTTTCTTTTTTTTCCAGACTGAAGTCCTAGCTTACTTAGTCATGCTTTCTATGGAAGCTGTCTGCTATGCTGGATCATCCTTCTTGCCTTTGCATCAAACATCTGCAGGTCTATTATGTCCTTTCTTTCCAAGATAGGAAAGATTAGAATTACACACTACATTTAAAGTGGGCACATTACAGATTTACAGTGACATAATGGTATCCCCCGTTTTCTAGCCCTTCTTAATAATTTCTAATCATTTTTTTAAAACCACATCTGAGTGCTGAGCTGGTTCCAGTAGCTGCTCATCAATCCCAAAAATCTTACTCCCGAGCAGTAATGCAAGGAGCAGATGGATTAAGCAGAAGATGTCAGACCTTAATGAAAAACTACAGGAATTTCTGAGCATACTGAGCAGAAGAGACTCTTGTCTTGGAAAGGAAAAGCCTGAAGGTTATATACAAGGAAGCTGTGAGTACAATCAGTGTCTCTGCACTAGGACACTGAAATGCTCTCCAGTGCTGCTGTTATGCATTATTATCCAGAAACTGAGAAACAATTATGAAATAATCTCACACCACTAACATCTTTCACAGGGAGAATGGGGAAAAATAATATCGTTCCTCTGCTATTGAACAATGACATTTTTAAGATGCATACAGGATGCTACTATTTCTGACTTGTTTCAGTCTGAACACATGCACCTCAATTGACAAAGAGAATATATCTTTTAAAAGCAATACACTGGCAGCTTTGATATTTCTTATCATGCTTAATAATGAATTAATTACATGCTTCTGTTCACAACTATCAATACTGAGCTGCATAGCAGTCGTTCATCTCAGCTTACCACTTCTTGATCCAGGCGAGTTACCATCTCTTCCAGTTTCTGGTGTCCTTTCTTCAGGTCCTCTTCCGTTCGTTTCAAGGCATTGAGTTCAGCTTGTGCACGATCCATTTCTTCTTTCATCCGCCATCTCAGTTTATCACTGACTGCTGAAATAAGGGAAGCTCGAATGGTATCCTCACTGATAGTTCCATCTCTACTGGGTCCTGCACAAGAAAATTGCACAAGCATAAAATTAACTCTGTTCTGCACTGGCTTCAGTATAAAGCCAGTTTGGAAAAAAAGTGGTTAACTTGCTGTATGTACTTCAGCAATATCAGACAGTAAAATAAACAGTTTTCCATAATTCAGAAGCAATGAAGAGACCACAGTGAGATAAAACGCATTAAGACATGCACAAGTAAATTTAAGAGTACGCATCCATTCATTCACTTTACCATTCCCATATCCACAATCTTCCTTTAACTTAAAAATGGGACGGCCATTTCCCCTGAAATCTACGAATGTTGTTAGTCTGAGTCTTTAAAAGAAAAGCAAGTTTCTGGTAAACTCTATAGGAATTAATGGATACATGTATTCAACCAAAACTAATGTAATGGTTGTCTTGAGACGGTGAATTTGCCTATAGATACCCTATGTTGAGGCTTGCCAATTACTGGTTTTGTGTTTTGTTTTGTTTGTTTGTTTGTTTTTTAAGATCAATAAAAATAGATGAACATTAAGCTAACAAAAATAATTTTCAACTAAAAAGATCTTAACTGTTGCCCTTTTATATTTACAAAGATCTAATAGCAAGGCCTGTTAAGTGAAAAATTACTGGACAGTATCAAGTGATTAAAAAGCTACAATACGAACTAGTCTTTCCAGTTAGTTTCACAATTATTATTCATCCATCCTAGGGCAGGTATGGGAGGGCAGTAAACCAATCAGCATTAATAAAGGACATTTGTTATTGAGGTAATCTTACTTTAACAAACAACATTTACAAAAAGATTATAAAGCAAAGAGAGAAATGCTAATCAATCATATTAGCATATGGTTTATAGATATGTTCTAGCAGACTAAAATCAGATAGCAGTCTTTTAGGTACATGTTCAGTGTCACACTAGGCCCACCATTTCTTTTTTTAAACTTCTGCAGGATGGTATTGTAATTGGAGCGGGGTCGGGGGGAGCACGGTTTATAAAAGATTAGGTAACGGTGTTGAGGCACCCAGGAAGAAGACATAAAAATTCTCTCTGGATAAAATTCTTCTTTAATGTTAGTTGAATAAAAAGCATTAGTCAAGCATACAGAGATTCTGTGGAATTAGTTCAACAATTTGATTCTAACAAAAACAAGCATAGCTATTTTAGGTAAGTGTAGAATAAAGATGATGTCATACAATCTGGAACACTAATTTGCCAGTTTCACTTGGTCAATCCTGCCCAGAAACTCAGGGTAGTAATTTCAGTAGTAGTGAAACAAACTAATAACCAGTATTGTTCTAGTATTATATAATTAGTTTCTATAAATGATTGATATTACAGTTAAACAGCAACAGAGGCTGATATGTAACTGTTTATTAAATCACACTTTGATACAGCAATACTAGAAAATATAACAGAAGAAAAAAAATTTCTAGTATATTTCATTAGTCCCTCTCCCTCTGAAGCACTATAGGGCTTTCACATTTAAGCCTGAATATCACTACTGCTTTTGCAAATCAGCCTTTCAATAAGATTACCTAATTCCAAGAGTCTGTCACTAACACCTTTTTAAATAGAAAGGTAAATCCTTTTGTCTCTCACAGAAAATGTATCTGCAGATCAAGAAACTCAGATTGCTCTCGGGAACATAAAGTGGCTACCAGTTGCAGAACTGTATCTGTATTTATCACAAACCACTTCAACCATTCTATAAGAAAAACTGGAGTGTCACAGTTTCCCCGTACTTGTGCATCCCTCACACCTTTTAGATCAGTGAAATTTCAATTGGATTGTAACAACTACTAATAAAGCAAGAATTATAGCAGGTTTTGTGCCTACTTTCCAACTTTTATGGATGAAATTTAGAGAGGTTTCAAGTTCTGTAACTGGAAAGAAAACTTGCAAAAAGAAATTTTACCAGAGTTATCTTTTTATCCAGAGACACAATTATCCAAACCCTGAAGTTGTTACAGCATTACACACATCATTTTCCAGTACCATAGATCTCAAAAAAATTATGAAGTGAAAAAATACTCATCAAGGCTCCCGTGAATCTTACATAGCTAAAGACAAAATCATTAGCACGTCTTTCGTTTTTCCTCCCCAAAGGTTCAGAAAAGTGTCTCAAGTCAGCTGAAATCCAATCAACTGCTTCACCGTTCTTAATAATCACAAGCCCTCAGAAGAAGAAAAAGCAAACAAGAAACAAACCATACATTAAATTCGCCATTTAAACACAGTAGTTCAAAGATCGGTATTTTCAGAGTAAATTACACTAAAATAAACAGTGATAAAAATATTTTTGAATATGTTATTGATATTACTCATAACTAAGCTACTATTAGACAGAAATAAGATTACAGTAATTTTACTACAGTTGTTCAGGAAAAGGGTTGGCTGTTAAGTGAAATTTCAGTATTACAGTGTTCTTGGGGTAGGTTGGATATCTTCCTGATAATCAGCAACAATCCAGAACACAGTTTAAAAATCTAAACTTTGCCTTTAGAAACAAGCATCTGAATAGAAAAAATTAACAATTTCCTGTTAGGATCTCATAATAATTAAAAATAAAATAAAATAAATCTATTTGTAGCATCTGTTGGTATTGTAATACTAACAAATGCAAACTGTTGTTGATAAGACTGCACGCCTCAGAATCCTTGAAACATCCAGAAGATTTTTTGGACTTCTGCTGCTAACAGAAAAAGACTGCATAAATTCATATCTCTTCCCTATGCCTTTTACTTTATTCACGTCCACAAAACCTACACCAGGCCAGATAACTGGAAAAACAAAGCTATGGAAATGACATGAGAGGAACTATGGGAAGGTGCACATCATGCTTACTAATACACCAAACTCTTCTAAAATTAAGACGACATCAGATTTTGATGATTACTAACTAACCACTAACTGTACTTACATACAAATTGACCCAGCATATGTGTAGTTTTTTTTTTAAAAAGCTAATTACTATTGGGAAAAAAGAGATTGAATCAACTGCTGCAAAGATAGCCTTATGAAAATATAAATGTCCCAACACTTGATCTCATTTACAGTTCTGGCTTAAGCTATTCACCCTGTTGCCAGTCAATAAGGTAATTTTCAGTCTTTGGTTAAGCAGTCAAATGGCACCATACACACAAACCAGGAATTAATCATTGCTGCTTCTTATGAAAAGGAGAAAAGAACAGTACTTTGTACACTGAAAAGTAAAACTTAAACCAAGTCAGTCAAACTATCTGTGACAAAGAGTTCATTCACTGTTTGGGACTTCCTGTTTAAGGCAGACATCTGTAAATATACATGCTCCAAATAAAACCAAAAAGATCCGATTTCACTTCAAGAACAGCATTAGCATGATTTCGGTTACTGTTTACTTTACATAATGTATTATTCTCTAACATAAAGAACGAGACACGAGTTCTACATTTTTTTTTCCCCCTTGATATCCCTCACTCTGGGAGATTTTACACCAGGCTCACTTTAACAGCAAAGCAGGACAGAATAAAAAAAATAAAATCTCAATACACATAACACAATCAAAGTTCATGTAGAAGTGCCAACAGATAGGAAAAAGGTCTTTGAACATATAAAGGATCATTTTAACACAGCTCAATTAGATTTTATGTATCTTCTTAAAGAGCATGAACCCTTAGCATTTTCCGTCACTCCCATAATTAGCCCAGCTTGGGGAAGATTTTATGGCACATAGCCGTTAAACCCACAGAGCACTGAAACCCTTAACCTTTACCAGGCAGAGTCTGGTTTCAGAAGTGACCTTACAGAATCATCAAACTAGTAACTGCATCAGAAAGGTAATTAATGGCAGCTGATCAAACAGAGAGAAAAAGCCTCAAGGACTATTTGAAAAACCAGCTATTATTAAAAAATTAAGCTACTCTGAATGAGTATTCGCATTCAATTCAAACTAAGCTCACTATAGGAAATACCCCACCACCATGCACACAAAACTCTGAAGTTGTAGCACCTGATACACTGTTAAATAAACTATCACAATAAAACGATCTGTGTAACAAATAAACATTTGCAGTTGAAAGAAAAAACAAACAATACTGTACTGTAAAAAACCCCACAGTACTATAAATACAGTGGATGATTAAAGACACACGTTTGCATTTCATTTGGCACAAGAGATAAACCATGTATAACAGGTGTATGGCATTAACCTAGCTGCATCAAATGCATCGGTCTAAGGTTAAATTGCCACTACAAAATGTGGCATTACAACATGGTATCTGACGATCTAACTCAGGATGTGAAGAGCATTCTACGGTAGTTGGCAGATATTCCACCTCTGTTCCTCTTCCCCAGGGATGCAAACGAGGGAAAGAAATGAAACAGAATGTATCTATATATTAAATTAACTCTCTACAAGATAAAAGCAAAACTGGATCTGTTTGAGAAAGATGCTGCAGAAAGCCAATGTTCACTAGAAAGGTTCTTATCACCTCCCTACATGACACCGAGTGGAGACCCATCAATTTTCAAGGACCAAACTACAGCCCCCCAACACTGAGTACTGCCTGAGCTCCTTAAGTGGGACAGCGGCTTTCTTGCAGCATGCATGGTAGACACACGTCACACCAGAGAGGAGATAACCGCTGACATGACCAACAACTTTCAGAAAAGACTCTTCTAATTCAGAAGGCTGAAAGAATGTGGACACCAAGGATGGGATCAGGCAAAAGAAGAATACAGCATACAACTTACTGTTGTTTCCAAATTCTGCAGCAACAGAACAACTCCTCAAATATTTTAAGAGTAAAGTAGAAGCATCTATCTTCCTTTGCCAAGCTGTGAGCTTGTCTTGTCCCCAACTTGTGTGAATGAAAATTTCAAAATACACACATTTCTGGAGGGAAGAGTGTGTAGACATAACTGGGAGTTCACATATTGAATGAAGAACCTATGGATGCACTTTTAAATTATGATGTAAAAGACTACAAATGATTGATACTCTGAACAAGGTCACAAAAAAGTCTATGTCCTTACCGTATAACTGCTCCAAAAGGACTATCATCCAATTGGAAAGTTACTGAATGAACTCCCTACTTAACTAGACGACCTTTATCGCTGGTTCCCAATCCATTACACATATGCTAAAAGTGAGGTGGAGTAGAAACTAAGCTCACGTGTTTTGCCAGCACAGGGCCACAGAGCAGCAGCCTGTGAAAAGACAGACATTAATACCCTAGATCTTGCTGTGAAGGGAAGAAAGAAGTAACAAGTAGGGACCATTAAGAAGTAACAGTGAAAAGGCTGGGGAAGAACCTCAGTAAAAATGAAGCTCATTCCAAACGCATTGGAAACCTCTGCTTTAGATAGCTACTACTTTTGGAGTAAAGAAAGTATAAATAAAAGAGTAAATAAAGTGAGTCTAGTAAACGATTAAATGAGGACAAAAGCATTTTTATAAAGCACAACCACGAACAGAGCAACACAGACAATCAAAAGTCACCTACAGTTAGAGAGTGAGGAAAATACTTAAGGTAGTTACACTCAGTGTTCTTTAAAATACTCTTAGAGCACACACATTGATTGCACAAACCCAGGAATTTATCAAGCTCCTGAATGAATAAAATATAAGGCGAAGGACATAAGATGTATTTTATTCTTCCTTTGACCAACTTTTTTAATTGAAGATCAATACTTTGGAAGGTCAGATTAAGAACAATACATTCCTTTCTCCATTTTCCTTCTTTACATATCAGTTATAGAGGGAAGCTTCACTTCAGATAAATCCTTTCAAAGCTACTCACCAACAGTAGTCACAGGAGGCTGCGAAGGGTAGTACTGAACACTAGTGGTTGCTGGAAATGGAACACCACCCGGATAAGGATAAGGATAGCTGCTTTGACAAAGAAAGATATACTAATGTTATGTAACTATTTGTAAAAAATCATCCATGTATATTATCTTTATGTCACCATGTTAAACACTTGTTCACATAATAAAATGTTTAAACTGCAGGCCAAGTTATACTTTTTGTGTTTTCCTGATCACATTAACATCTTTCACAATTTATATTTCTGGTATGATTTAAGAAGGTACCATTTTATCTGAAACCCTACCTAGTTATTGCCTGGTCAAGCACTTGGATAATTCCAAATTCTCTTCAATCTCTTAATCTTGACAGGCAATTTCTAATGTGCCATCCAAAATTCCAAAAGTATCCCAAAGAAATTATTCTAGCTACAAACTCACAAACAGTAATTTCAATTTAATAATTTTTCATATGAGATTGGCTAACAAGATGTCTGCTGAACTGCTTTATGTAAACCTAAAAATGTTGTGCAAAATATGGTTGGAAAATAAAACTCCACCAGAAACTCTCAGCCCTGCTCTGAAGGATGAAGAAAAGCAAAATTATTCATTTGTTCACTGAAACAATTGCGAGATGACACATAACATGACAGTCTACAATACCTTTCTAAAATACATTTACTATAAAATGAAAGAAGGACTCAAATTATTCAGTACTGAACTAACACCTGCATACAGCAGAGTATGAACTATGGCTATAAGTAAACAAAATGGTCCAAGAAAACAAGTAAAATATAAAATAAGCATATTCTGTGCCTCTCCAGATAACTGCAAATTTAATAGTTCTTAAAACCTTTCTGTTCATTCATAAATTAATTACCTTAAAAATAGTTCTTCTATTATTCATTTTTGTACAAACATTAAGACCACTTTACATAAACATATGTAGGAGGAAAAAAAGGTGCCATAAGAACTTATCAAAATCCCCCTTTTTCACTTCTTAAAACATAGCACCCCAGTTTCCTAACATTTACAGGGTTTTAAATAATTTTTTTTTTTTTTAAATCAAAACATTACATACTACAGCAGTTCCTCATATGCTTCTAAATCAAAATCAGGACATAAGGATATTAATAATAAAAAGAATTAATTATGATGTAAAAAAAATGTAGGTACACACTAGGAGGCAGCAATTGGCATCTTACTATTTGCTAAGACAAAATAGCAAGTCTTCTGGAAACGCTTTATTCCCAACTATTATACAACATAAAGAAAAAGTGTTGCTTTATATTAATAAAGAAAGCTTTTAAAATCATTCTGCACTTTTCAAATTCTCTTAGAGCGCTCTGAATTAAGTTCACATTCATGCTGGAGTCAAAGTTTGTTGTGAATTAGCCCAAACAATACTAACAATGCTAATAAAAATTCCCAACTTGTAGGGGTACGTTTCTTTCTATGTCATGTAAAACATATCAACCGTATAAAAAACTAATCTGATATATGACTGAAACAACATAACGTAAGAGAGTTAGGTAATAATTTTCAAAATATATTCACCACCCAAGTATTTTGTATTGGAAGCAACACTAAGAAAGTTAAACCTTTCTCAAACTTTCTTATGGCTATTAACAAGAATTCAGTCCTCACTTTTAAAAAAAACCTGCTAACATGTTAATTATACAATAAATATACAATAAGAAAATGCAACTAGGACTAAATACTATTCAGTGAAACTGTCTATTATGTATATGATGATGGTTTAAAGGGGTTCTTACCTTGGGTTTGGAGTGCTTCCTGCTGGATAGGGAGATATTCCACCTGGAATGCCCGGCACGTAGGAAGCTAAATAAAAATAATGATTTTGTATACTTTTACTTTTCAGATGTTTAATATATATTAAGATCACACTAGTGAGATGTACTTATGCTGCAGTTACATGCTTTTCAACATATTATTGAACAATGAATGCAGTATAACACAATGAAACAAGAAGAGAAAGAGGTCATTCTATGGTCAAACCCCCTGAATAACGTGTACCCTGCATGCTTTAACACCATCGCCATCAGTTTCTCACAACACTCCCACTCCCAGTTTCCCATGCTGTTCTTGTGCAGCTTGGCAAAAGGGATACATGCAGATATTTGTTGTGAGCTCGCTCTCTGCCAACTGACCAAGGCAGCTGCTTCCCCTCAAAACATGTAAAGTGCTAAACTGCAGCAGACCTTCCCTCCGTGTATTCACCAGGTAGAATTTCCTTTTTGTATCCAAGCACGTTTTCAGAAAACGCAGGCAAATTTTGCATTTCTGAAGATTCTACCTCTACCTATCAACTTTTGTTAAAATATTTTCAAGACTATTTTGTTCGGAGAGAGAGTATGATAACTGTAATTGAAGTCAGTTACACATTCCTTGGAACAACTGCCTAGAACATCTTTCACTGCATATTTATTTTTTTCTTAATCATTACTTTAAACTAACCACTGCGTGGATAAAAATGTCTATCAATTTAAAAATCCACAATGAATGGTTGTAGTAAGTAAAATGTGGATACATAAGAAAAAGTATCTGCAGCTAGGAAATTCAAACAACAGCATGTTATTAAAGATGACACACCTGAAGAGCTGTCTCCATTTTTTTATATAATAGCTGAAAAAAGAAAATAACCTTTCCAACGTAGCCAGTGTTCTCTACTCACTAAATAATGACTGTATAATTCCAGCACCTTCAGAGTAGCTAGACTTCACAACAGTTGGTTAGCTCTTTAACAATCCAATAATGTTCTTATCCAGTAGTTTTTGCCATTTAGAAGCCATACTTTAAATAATTTTTATCAGCACATATAAATGTCTAAGGCTTTAATAGCCTTAGCAATTTCAAGTTTCTTCTTGGAAAGCTGACAATTCTATTATAAAAATTATGTTTTGAATATATTTATTCCATACTTCTAGTAAATTTAGGAATATTACATCAAATAGCTTTTTTTTTTTTTACAAGAGCTGAGCTATTTTCATTCTTGAATGCTTTTGAATGATTCAATTTTTCAAAAAGGACTTAATTTCTTCTTAAGCAGTATCTAGAACTTAAATAAACCCCAAAACCTAGATGTCTGTAAAATAAGGAAAAACTGACGACACCAATAAAACTAAGTAGCTATTAACAATGTGAAAGTCCTGAAACACATCCACTAACATTACTTCAGCTATGCTAGCACTGAGTGACTGCAAGAGTAATCAAGTGTGTTTCAACTGATCGTCCTCCCTTAAAGCACAATACAGGTCACAGCCTCTACTGAGACTATACTTGTACTGACATCCACTGTTCTTTGAAAATCAGAACAGTAAAATCATCTAGTGCTCCCATAGGCTAGTGCGGGACAAGCTAAAAAGTCCCAAACACTTACCTTTAGCCAGCTATCCCTAACAGACCCATTGTTTTCGCTACCCCCTTTCTCACATGTTAAGAATCTAAGACCTTGTTTAAAAATGGTTTAAAAATGGTTTCTGCTGGAAATTGTAATGAATAGTGCTTCAGCTTTTCAGATGTAACACTATGATCTGATGAAACCTGTATTTCAACCGAAAACAGACACGGCCTTAAAAATGCAGCAAAAATATATAACACCAAATACAGCTACTCTACTATTAAATTAATGTAGAACTCTTACAATATCATTCAACAACCTGCAGCTATTCTGCTCCCGTCCCCCACCTCCCCCAGTCTTTGGCTTGGGTCTACTCTCTGCTGGTTTGGTTTTTTTTTTCCCCACCCAATGCAGAGTCTTCTTCAGAAGAATTTCTAGGATTTTCTGTTTCCCACTTTCCCTCTTTCCCCCCACCCACCTACCCCCAGTCTTTAAAATAAAATGCCTCTAGAAGTTTAAATAAATCAGAGTTTTTTTAAAGTCTTGAGAATTTTTGCAAGAAAATGAGTACTAAGTCAGAGTACCAAATCAACAGAGAAGAATGGAAAATCACAAGGCAGGTTTTTTTCCTATACAGCCAGCAACAAACAAACCAGGAGTGTGAGCACAGAAAAAAAGCAGTATGCTTTTGCTTATTAAATCAATGGTTGCAGGAAACTTAACAGAGGGACTTGTATTATCAGAACAAAAAAATTTAGGATAAAGTTACCTGAATAATTTCTTTTTAAGGTTACCTCTGAATATCTACAGGTTACTGGTTGTTTTGAGAGGCTTGGGGTGGGGGTGCGTGGGGGACTGTTTTTCTCTTATTTAAATACAAACTTGATTTTTCCCTCCCTTCCAAAAGCTGAAAAAAATTACACACATTTTCCAACATAGTTCAAAAAGGTCAAGTACAGCAAATTCATTAGCCAGCACTACAGAAAGTCATTCTGGAGTAGAATATAACATTTGTTGACAAACTATGCAGAGCAATAAATCGCTTTTTAATATAAGTATTTGTAGAAATTAGTAGCCATGACCACTTACTAGTTGGTGGGCCTGTTGCCTGGTATGGTGGGTAGCTTGATGAAGCAGTAGGCCGAGAAAAGACTGGAGGTTCCTCACCAAACACAACAATCATGACCTGAATCAGTTCGAGCAAGTCTGACTGGGGCTATGAGGGTAAGCAAATCACAAGTTGTTGATTTCATTAACAGACAGTGTAACTATAATAACAAAACGGTAATGATTCATCAGCTCTTAAAAGCCATCCTTTTATTTGTGGTTTTAAAAAAATATTTATATATATATCTAAACATTAAAAAGCCAACAAGATATATAACACTATATATATGTAACTGTCTCACATACACACATATATGTGCATATTTAACTTCCTTTACAAATTTCTTTATAGATTGCAAACCCAGCCAGCTGGTATTCAAAACTGTACAGCAAAATACAGCTGCAGTAGTGCTTACACTCCGAATAAACTCGGTAATACATGGTTTCGTATCAACTGCAGGGCAATAAATGACTGTGCAATGATGGATTATAATAATTTTCTAAAACTTAAATCCACTCTCCAACATGAAAAAAGCACAGCTCACTAGGTTTTCAGACATTTCAATTTCATAGATCATATAGCTTTTGCTCAGGTTCAGAATGGCTCAAGAGAAAATATATTCTAACCCACTAAGGAGTGGCACAAACCTCTTTTAAATATAGCTAAACTAGGCTTCTCAGTTTATTACTACAGTTAACGTAGGCATGATTTCCTTTCACCAAAATAAGGACAAACATCATGAAGGCAATACCAGATTAAATTTCCTATTTCCAAATTTTCTTAGCTCTGTAATCCACTTATTTATTTTTACCAGCCTCTCAAACAGAATGAATTCTGTATCACCTGTATCTTAGGTGATCCTCTTGCTTGTGGCAAGAACTACATCCTGATCTGGGCAGTCATGCTCAACAAATTTATTCCTGTTAATCACTTTTACTGAACTACGCATCTTGTATCATTCTTGGGACCTTGACAGCACAGTTTATCTTCTTTACAAGTCCATGCTTTGGTCAAAACATCTATGAGGCCTGCACTGCTCGTTGCCTTTATTTTTTGGTAAAGCAAATATATCCACATACTTGAAGCTCCAGCAATGTTTATATAAAGAAGTCCAAGTGCTCATACAAGTCCATTTTAGTCACAGAGATTAATTTTAGCCCAGAGATGTTTCACAGAATTTATAATTTCCCTTCTGTAAATATTCTTAGCACACAGACCATCACAACAGCATCTTGCCAGGGAAGGATGCCTATGCTGCACTGTTTCATCAGACAAACTGTAACTAAATGATGCAATTAACGAGGCAACAGAATGCAGCATCCTGAACTTTAAGAATTACAAATAACAAGCAATTGTTTTCATTTTAAAAAATGGTTTAAGATCTCAAATAAAGAGGATTATGGTTTTTGATAAAAATGATACAACTATCCCTAAAGGTATTCAGAACTGAGAAATCTGAGGATTTCAAGTTCCATATACTTACATATTTCCATTCATGCAGGTAAGGAAGGTATATCTTTCCATTTGCATCAACATGCTTCCCAGTTTTTATTGTCATAGAGCTAGTGGGTTTAACAAAACAAATTGGGGGGTTGAAAGGGTAGGTGTCCAGCAGCCACAAGCAAATTGGGATATTGTATGTATTACCTACAAAAGATATTTTGAAAGATTTTAAAAGTTACTCCAACTCTAACTGTCCTATCCAGATTTATAATAAACTCTTTAACCCAGTAAATTCAACTGCGCAGCATGAGAAACTAAAGCTGAAATCTACTAATAACATTCAACAAAGAGATCACAATATGGCTACGAACTCAACATTTTTCAGAATAATTTAATTTTGATTTACATTATCATTTACCACTAATATATTATGTCATTTGTTCTACAATGCAAAATTTTTAGACTCAAATCTGAATTATTGTTAGCTGCAGCAATAAATGGCTTGCAACACTCATCCAATTGAGAAGCTTGAAAAGCACTGAAAGAAAAGAGATGTTAGAGCACTGTACAAGAGTGAAGAAGCAATGCTCAATGTTAAAATTTTATTCCACAGCGAAAATAGGGAACAATTTCTTTAAAACATTATACTTTGGACCAGTAAAAGATTTCAAGAAAATAGCAATCACCAAAATAGTGAAGTTGAACCATGACATATCTAAATAGTTTTTCATGTAATTTGGGAAAATAATGGTGGTGGTGATAATGATAAATGCATACCTCTGTAAGGCACAGGAATGGTTCCACTGAGGCTCATCAACTCCCTAGATGAGCCATCGTTAAAAACTGAAAGGGAAAAAACAGTATTTTTAAAACAAACTTATCTACTACATTAATCTCTGTTCAGGTTACACCCCATCTATTTATTAACATAAGTTTTCAGATGTTACGCATATATAAACTCAGCTTGAAAGGTTCTGCTCTTGCACATTTATGAACTAGCAAATGACTGTCTTCGGTCAGGTAACTTCCTATGAATAACATATTTCTGAGAAATGAATGACTAATTATCGTCAAACTACCTTCATTGCAAATAAAATTGTTTCCTCATTCAGAGACCAAGTAAAACATGTTGGAACTATACAAACTGCAAATCATATAAATTGCTGCAAAGATAATCTGAACTCAAACTTAATCTAAAAAACAAACCATCATTTTAGGATTACAAAGAATTCCTTATGCTTTCTACAAACAAACAGTTCAGCAAGAATACTGAAAACTACTGCACCTTAGGCATTTATTACATAATCAGTACAGGTAATTTAACCAAACAACACTACACTGAAGAGGAAGAAATGCGTAGCAGTTGGCTCACTGCCGCATCTTAAATCTTAGTTCACAAACTGCACAGGAACCCTGATCTCAGTTTACTGAGTTGCTGTATTTAGTTTTCCCATCCTTTCAATCCAATAGATTATTCTTGGCTGAACAGATCAACTTCTAGTAATAAAGCTTTTATTTTCCTAATTTCACCGGAAAGTTTCTAGTCATACTTCAAATGTAGCTTATCGTGTACAGTTGTTCTGGTGCTGATGTTCTGCAAAGGCAGGTAGAACGTGTTGGGACTTAAATGGGGATGTATCTTTCATTATTAATATAAACGTGAAAATTATCTCAACAGCAACGTAACCATTTTCTTGTTGCTCATTTCACTGCTCCAAATAGTAACAATTTTCTGTAAGTGGTTCTGTGCTCAGCCTTTCTCAAGCAGCTCAGA
Organism: Stercorarius parasiticus; assembly: GCA_013396915.1. Classification (NCBI taxonomy): domain Eukaryota; kingdom Metazoa; phylum Chordata; class Aves; order Charadriiformes; family Stercorariidae; genus Stercorarius; species Stercorarius parasiticus. Next base: position 334,918 of record VWZL01003004.1, on the reverse strand, counting down.
AAGAGTTAAGTAACACAAACAGACTTCTTGCAACAGCTCAAAGCTGTCTGGAATTCTGACCACTATTGTTGTGCAAACCCGAGATTCCAACCACAGTCCTTTCACTATTGTTTTTGATTCTCCAGTCACTGCACGAACTTTTGTTTCTGTGACAGCTGCTGGCTTGCAGCTATTCAAGTAAAAACTAATTTATGTTTTACCCGTCCACGTCCTTTCTTAATACTTCTCAATACAGATTTAGAATTTAGAAAGCAGAAGACTATAAAATCTCTGATGATGTATTAGTAATATAAATTAACTCACAGAGGAATCCCACAGATAACAGTTAAAAAACGGTGATCAGAAGGAGGATGACCTCAGCAGCTATGCTGGCTGGTCATATCTTGTGAAACCATGCCCTCAGACTCTGGAGCTGTCCTTAGATATCATCTTCATTTAACGCACTCGAATTTAGTTAGAGCCTTTAAAATAGCTAACAGTGATTGTCATTGTTAATTTACATTGCAAAACCCCTCATACCAATTTTCTATATACCTAACCATGTTTTCCTCATACTCTTAAGGACTGCCACAATTACTTTCAATGAAGTTTTGTTCGTTGATTTACAGTTCTTTCTAAATAGAACTCTAAAAAATCCTTATATGACAGCAAAGCTGAATTTATAAGATACCAACAATCTCAGGACAAAAACTGATATGACATCACTGAGCGATTAACTAAAAGTTAAGCTGTGAAAAATGCAACACTTCTTGGCGGATTAGACAAACTCAGTAATACAGAAAGCTTATTTTAGAAAATAACTGTGTTTCTAAGAACGTGTTGATGTCAAAGATGAAGAACTCAAATTATGTCTTCTAGTTTTAACCTTCTTTTTCCCCACAAAAACTACCAAATATATCTAAACCATCACCAGTTCAATAACAAAAATTTTCTCATGCACAGACTAACCATATGAATCCATGACAGGCTTGAGGTCCTTGTACTGAGTAATAACACTGGTCGTCTCCTGTATAGTTAGGTCTCTATACTTATACTGGAAAACAAAAGAGAAAGAATGACTTTAGAGACTAAATTTTCAGTGTAATTTAATTTGGTTTTATTTTACTCAATAGACTGCATTTATGAGAGTTTACATTGATACATCGACATTCTTCTCCACTCTTATTTTGGAATAAGAATTTATTTCTCCATATTACTTAACTGAACACTGCCTATATAACTCACCAAACTTCAACAAGGTGTCAAGATATTTTTAAGTCTTAAATAAGGGTCCATACATCAAGTGATTCGGGGAAGCCACTGCATTTTCATCCACGTTCTACCATAACAAACAGTACCTGATATATATATGTGGATCTTAAAAAAACAAATATAGTGATGTTTTGAACCTCACAGATATCTTTCATAGCACTTTTCAAAGCATCGCAGTATTTATCAATCATTGATCTGTACTTTCATGTATTTTATCAACTAAAAAGCAGACGTTTCAAGGCACAATATTTTATCAGTAATAATACTGGGTTTACCCTCTTCCTTTTATCAGGAGCAGGGAGTAACTCACAACACAGAAGATCTGTAAAAGACAGATACACTACTACAGAATTTAACAGTCTCAGAACTATAATCCACAGACAATAAAGGAGATGCTCCTGGGCAACAGAGAGCTGGTTCACTGAGTGGCACAGCTCTTTAACCTTGTAGCCATTCCTCCTGGTAACTACCATTAAAAAGAAAGCTAATAAATGTCCCTTGACAATGCTTTCATTGTAATAAAATTAAAAAATAAATTACAGTCTTCAAGTGCCTTAAGGAACATAAGCAGACAGCATCCCTTCATTCAACCATGGCCAGAAGGCAAAGGGCTTAACACAATGAAATGTCCAATACTCAAAGCACACAGATGTTAACAACATCTGAACAAATTAATTCAGATACTATCCAAGAGCGAAGCGTGGTGCCACAGCTAAAAGTCACCTTTGCTCTGACAAACACTCATGAGTTGTGAACCTTAGAAACTAACTCTTCTTCCTATCGTCCACAGAGATTGACAAGGATGCTACTCCTGGGCATGGTAACTTCTATTTAACGAGCAGAGATTAACACACCATGCCGCCTCCCATAATGCCACCTTAGTCTACAAAAAACACTGGTGCTTTGGGAGACGCTGCAACTTGCCTTCCTGAAATGACCAAGGGCAAAACAGCCATATGGTCCATCTGCAAAACACTGATCTGTGAGAAAGCAAGCAACCCCTCCAGTAGGGATTACTATTACTCTAGTAGGGATCCCTGCATGTGCAGGGAGGCACCAGCATAGATGTCAATCAGCCAGAGAGTCAGGGCAGCCCCTGGATGCTGTTTTGATGGGAGGGCTGCAGCAAAGCATCTCAAGCTCCTCTGGAAAGCGGGTGCAGGATTGGGATTGTGCAGGAAGAGCTTGACAAGGGAGAGACAACCTTCCTAGCATTTGAGTACATTTATCCCTCCTTCCCCAACACCTAGCGGAAGTGAGAAATAGATAACAGGCATTACTAGAACATGGAGACAGAGATCTGTGAAATTTCAGCTAGACCAGCCAGAGACTGGCAGCACATACCCACATGACTGAATGCGTTACTAGAACATGAATGGGAGCATCTCACCAGCTACTTTAAAAAGGAGGGGTCTTTTTATAGGAATGTAGCTTATGGTGCAGGATATAGGCTCAAGAAGATTGGCATAATCACTATTAAAAAAAAGAACTGGCTTCCACTAACAGATGCTCCTAACAAGCACAAGGAATCAGAGTCAGGATTTAACTCCACTTTTGGCACAGAAGTCTTAAGTTGGTTTAGTCAAGAAATAGTCAAAACAACGCCTGCCTGCTCAGCAGACATACTGGGATTCTGGTACACGGTGGTTGACAGGGCTGATAAAAACTAGCTTTGGTCATCTGGGGTGCTTTTAAAAATTAGGCCCAACACCTGAAAATTAAAAAACATTTTCATATGTCTCTTAAAACTAAGAAAAAGAATATTGCTGCAAATAGTTTTTACACCGAGTGATGAATAATTACTTAGTAGAGATACGCTTGTAAGATTCCAGCTACTGCCACAAACGAAATTGCTACATCAGCTATTAATTTCAGCACTTAGATCCAGATAACTGCAGAAGATCGAAGTTCTGTACATTAAAATGACACATGAATAAGTTTTCCTAATGAGAATGATAGCTTTTCTAGAATTTTTTATTATTTAAAACACAAAGTATACTCTCTTATCTTTATTTATCTTTTCCATTGTAAAGTGTACTAGAATATTACAAGACAATCTTTTCCTTTGTTCATACAGTAAGTAGCTGAGCGTTTCCCAGAAATGTGAAAATCTCATTGGAAAATATAAGATCCTAGTGATTTCTACAAAGGTAACTAAAATTCATTAATGTGAATTCTTTCTAAACTTTTTTTTTCCTCTTCCATTCTCAGATGACAAATGCATCATCCTCATTTTACATATCAGGAAACAGATAACAGAGAGATGAACCTTTTCAAGATCAGACAGCAGGTTAATACCTGAAGTCAAATTAAGTGTTTATGTTCAGCCAAACTAGGGCTTAAGTCTTTTGTTTTCTCACACACTGAACTATTAAATATGGGAAATATCACTAAGCTTCCCTCTACAGAACAGAAAGTGAACTATTTTTGAAAAATAAAGTAGTAAAATAGTAGCTTCATTTTTCATCAGCTATGAAGTACATTGCACTTTGAACTTACCTTCAGAAAGTAAAATGGGGATATAAAATGGGCAAGTGTGGGGGGAAAGAGGACACAGGACTACCTTAAATTCTGTTTCTTCTGTGCCATGGCAATAATTCATTGAGGGAAGACAGGTGTATACAAATACATACATGATCTCATTTGCTGACACTGAGTTAGCATTCAATACTTAACTTCAAGCTGATTAAAAAAAAATTGCTTATGATTCCATGCAGATGAAAGACCCTTTAATAAGATTTCTTCAGTTCTGATCAGATCCTCACCTATCGTATTGCATTTTAAAATAATGAAAATAATATGATTAAACGTTGTTAAAAAAATCCCCCCAAACAAAACCATAACTGCCCCTAAGCATTCAGCCTTAGGGGTTTTCATTTCAAGCTGCTGGACAAAGTGCAGTTTTCACCGGAAGAGTAGCACAACAGCAGATGGGTCTGTATGATTCAGTGATTAATGATTTACCTTCCAAGAGATTTTCTTTTTTGCTTAAACAAGGCTGATAAAACCCCCACCCTTATCCTAGTCAGTGAAGTTGAACTTGACACCCACCCTCATTTAACCGGTGCACGCAAATGACGCTATACAACCCCACAACCCCCCACTGCAGCTCTGATCCACCTCGATGCACAGCAGACTCAGCCAGGCAAGCGGTTTCTATTCAGCTTTTACCAGCAATATCCGAATTCAGAACTAAAGTTTCGTAGCACTACAAATAATGACGTATTTTAGGGTTTCGGTGCACCATACTTCCCTTTACAAACTAACTCAATTTACAGTCTCCACACACCACCTCTCCACTGCTGCTTCGCCCGCTCGTCGACACCACGATCCCCGCAGCTTCCCGCTACCCCGGCACAAAGCCGCAGGCTGGCTAGTGACCGCCTCTGAGGAGGGAAACGGGAAGGGGGAGCCGGCCGCTGCCGGGGGCGAGCGCCGAGGCTGAAGGAGACACAGGGCCCCCGCTGCTCCCCGCCGCCCAGCCTCTCGCCGACGCCGCCGCAGAGGCCGGCCCGCCCGGCGCACCGAAGCGGGGAGAAGGGGCTCTCGGTGCCCCCAAGCGCGCCGTTACCTTGGTGAGCATTTTCTTGAGCTGGCTCTCGGAGACCGCCATGGCGGCCGGACCCTCCTCCGCCCCCGGTGCCGCCGCCGCCGCCACGCACCGGCCCGGCCCGGCCCAGCCGCCCCTACATACAAACAGGAAGCGGCCTCGCACGCCCGCTTCCGGCAGCGACACCCACTTCCGCCCGGCCGCTGACGGCACTTCCGCAAGACGCGTGCGTGTGATGACGACACCTCCGGCCGCTTCCTAGGCTGCCCGGAGAGGGCCGTTGGGGGCGCGGCGCTCTGGTGGTAGTTTGTGTGTCAAAAAGACTTCACAGAACGTATAAAAAAATCCTTCGTAGTGCGGTTTATTGCTAAAAAGTATTAATTTCCCATGAGAACGTGAAGTGCCATGTCCATGCCGGTTATTTTTCAAGAAATATGACACAAAACACGAGAGCAACGAACCAAAACTAGTTATAACATAAGAATCAACTTAACAGACATCCCTGGAAGGGTTTGCAGCTTTTTATGATTAAAGGTATTAAAAAAAAACCAAACCCAATCAAACAAAACACCCGGACTATTAACATGAGAATAAATGCTCAACAGATTAAACACGAGACCATGAAGAACCGATGTAAAACCATAATTTGATGCTGTTTTTTTCCAAAGTTAAGAGAAAAAAAACCAACCCAACAACCCCTGAGGTCCAGCAATTGTTTTGGGTATTGCTTTTTTCAATATAGCAGCAAAGTTGGTCACCTGCAGCCAACACTAATTTTGTCCTATCACTCACCACCATTTCATTTCATGAAAAAAATTATCTGATTTACTGAAGGTTTTTTCCTTTCTATTTTTATCTTAATTCTGAGATGAATATAAACTCAGAATTGCTTGTATGTCTGGCTCTTGGTGAGATATGGAAGAGACAAAGGAATAGATCCTTCTCCCTGACACAGACCTACTTTTTCTTGGAAACCTTCAATATTTAACCAGTCACTCCTCCAAATGTGGAAGGATGTTACTAAGCTGCACACAGCAGGAGCAGAGCCCACATGTTTACCAGTGCAGTCAATCAAGAAGTTAGAACCCCCCCCAAAAAAACTTTATCTTAAAAACATCTGCTTTTTGATTTATCTAAAAATCCACATCCTGCTTTTTTACCACGTCCTTGGCCTTCCCCGAGGAGGGTTATGGGTTCCATTGCCTTCTCAAGCTCTTGTATCCCCCTCAGGCGGATGGAAAGCTTTCTGACATCAGCTTGGCTTTGGATCAAGGCCTAAACTCGCAGATACTTCTGCAATACTTAACTGTCAGATTTTGTTCTTTATTTGAAGCCCAGCCCCTGCTCCTCCATGTCAGGAAGAGCATCTCTCCCAGTGTGGCACAGGATAGGAGTCTGCGTGTATGTACCAAAAAGTGTAGATGCTTAACGCTTTGAACATCCTTACAGAATAAGAGCAAACAAGTCATCACCAGAAAGCCTCAGATGTCATTAAACATACAGCAGAAATGCATATCCAATACTTCAGGTTTGAAGGGCACTGCTAACGTCATGCTTTTAGCTTTTTTCCCCCCTTAGTAACAAGGAGGAGTCCATTGACATAAGAGCATCTGTGACAGGCATGAACGAGCGAGCTACCGAACTGCATCCCCTGGTGCCCCGGAGAGCTGGAGCGTGGATGTTTCCTAGATAAGCCCCTGATGCAGCACTGAAAAACCTGGAGGCAGAGTTCTAGTGGGCTCTGCACACTGGAGTTTCTGCAGAGCTGGGTAAAGCCGCTCTCCCAGACTGTGTCCTAATGAGGTGCAAAGAGCTAAGAATAACCCAAGAATTGGGCTATAATTAGCAACAAAAAAACTACAGGCAAAAGTCAGCTAAATGTAGGTAAAACATTCTTGCGTGTTACCCTCCTCATTTTGGCTTCCAAAAGTGCACTTTTCAAATAAGAAATTATTGTGCAGCACATTATTAAATAATTTAAACCAAAACTGAAAAAGCACTTTTTGGAAGTAAAGTAAAAAAACCTTGTTTTATATACAGAAATCCATATATACCAAGCAAGCCTTTTTGCCTAGCGAATCTCCGGATTTTGTGAGCAGACACCATGGCTTCCCTTGTGCTCGCTTACAGTTTCAGTTGCTGCTGAAGGTCATGAATTGACCCTGCACCGCTTTGCAGTTTCTCTTGCACTAGTGGATCTTCTTCTAGTTTGACCATTTCAATCACTCCGTTGGTTCCAAGAACACAGGGTAGACTTAAGAACACTTCACTGTTCATATTGCAATACCCCTGAAACAATATGCAAAGAACACGGTCACACAGTTACTTGTTTCTGCTCTGTCTGAAGCATGGAACTACACAAAATAACTTGATTATTTTAGTTAGGCAAGGATATTGCATCATATGGCATGTTTTGTATAGGTCAAATTCCAGTTATTTTAGATCCTATGCAATGGGTTACTGTGCAGAAACTGTAAAATATTACTGTACATATAAAATAAATAATCTTGAACCATGCCACACTTGCAGGAGTTTCCAATACAGATACATCAGAACACTATAATGCAGGCAAAGTTTATACTACAAAACACTGTTTAACCAGTTTCTTAGGTAGAACAAGCAGGGACACTTGACAGTACAGCACCATCAGTTCTTTTAGGACAGAACAAAAGAAATTTAAAAATGAAGCCAAAGAGAGCTATCTGGGGAATATTTTCCATGTATTAATCCCATATTCTGTGACAGACTTCACTAAACTTAGATTTCTATAATTCAAATTTACACTATAGATTTTGTTTACTTATAGGATCCATATGGGAAATTTCACATCCTGTAGTTACTCTGCAGATTAAGAGACTTGTCACTCCTCTATATCTGCATTTAGTTCATAAACGATGAAAAAAATAATTATGAAATTAGGTATATGTCTGTACTTGATAGAATAAGCAGCCTGCTCAATTTCCCTGCACTGGGACATGCAAATAAATCATCCTTCTCAAGCCTGTAAATACAAGTGATGAGTAAATGTTTCTACATGTTTTTTTGCCTCACATGAAATGACTTAATGCTTTAAACAAGGTTCAGTCTACAATTTTAAGTTAAATATAGCTTCGTAATCTTCTCAACGTAAAGTATCAAGGAGTAAAAAAGCAGCTGTTTCAAAGCTGGTCAAATAAAATACTGGCAGAAAATGCATTTTATACTTTCATAAAAGATACCGAACTCTTTTGGCCCCTGAGAAAATCTACATTCAATACTGAGCCCTTGGAAACGGCGACACACACGTTTCTCTTCATTTGCCAAATCCAGGCATTCCAGGGGAGCTGGTCAGCAACCTTGAACATATTTTCCCTCTGGACTCCTGTATTTTTGGGAGAATAATTCCCTTTTAATATTGGTTTCAGATTAACACAATAATTGATTTTTGCTCATTTTTGCATTAGAATTGAAAGCTGTTGTTGGAAGAAAGTAACAGAAGTGGTGATACTTCAGAACAGCTACTTTAAGTGAGATGTCTGTGCTGATAAAATTAATGGTCATATCCAGTATTAATAATATAATTACAGTCCCAATATATTAATCACACATTTACCTTTGCCAGAGTGGATACAGAATGAACCTTTCTTTTATCTTTCAGCATGCTGTCAGTCAAATCAGCAACTGAGAGCGCAACAGACCAAGATCTCTGACCTTTTCCCTTTAGAACTTCCATAGCTCTATAAACCAGAAAAAGGAGAAAAACATGATGTTTAGATTTTAATTATTCCTATTTTGGCTTATATGTAAAACCCAAAAGATAAATTAAGTGTACCATATCAGGTAATGTGTGCTACAAAAACATTATTCTCTGTTTTGGAAAACAACAGAAGGTAATTAAGAATTGCTTTAAGAAATTTCTTTACCCACACTAGTAACAATTCTGTTTTCTGTCAAGAAGTGTAACTGATAAGTGGATAATTAAATCAGGTAATCTGATCCAAACTTGTGCTTCCACACATGCTCTGAGAAAAGTGTCCCAGAAAGCTTGCCTACTGTTTTTTTGTTTGTTTGTTTTTTAAAAAACACATGATCAAACTGGCAGCTCTAATATTCTAGAGTACATTCTGCCAAGCTTGTCTTGTCCTTAGATGGTCACAGACACAACATTATTAAGAACTTCAGAAAAACAGTGGGCATACACACATACATAAAAGTGAATGACACCCAGACCTACAATTTCCTACAAACCCAATGTGTCAACATTTTAGAGCAAAATTCCTCCTCTTCCTAAATAGCTGAAGGAAAAAACACTGCAAACATCAAGTGCCTAAACATGAAGGAAAAAAAATTTAAGACTATAATGGCTTTACCTGTTAGCCACCTTTTCCCTTGAGTTACGAGCAGCCATTGCTTCCGTTTGATTTGCAGCTAAATTACAACTGGTCCAGGACAGTACTAAATAGAAACAACCAACGTTTAAATGCACATCTGAACAGTGACTAAAATAGGTAGCAGATAAGATAAGGAGAAGAAAAAAAATATATATAAAAATTCAAGCTTTCCTTCCCCCACAACAACCCAAGTGTAGTTGATGACCTTCTAAGGTTCCCTGGACTACTGAAATAAACAATAGTAGCACCTGGCCCCAGACACTTGCTTAAAAATGAAGTAATATGTAACAATTCTTACGTTAGCAGTAACCTACCATATATTATAGCACATTTCATTCCTCTTTCAGTACTTTTAACCTATACTGTTATACCAGATAAAAAGCACTTGAGGTTGTATTTTCTATATATTTTTTTTTTACTGTGACAAATGTCGAATACTTTTGTCACTCCAGGTCCAGAGTCTTGGGCAAACACCAAAATTTAGAACCATTATTATGAAAATCTACGCTTCTGCTTATGACTACCTTAACTACTTTCCTTGATTATTCTTTCATTACTCAATCACTTAAGCACTGCCAGGACATTATATACTCATAGACATAATAAAGTATCACTTTACCTTTGTCTTCTCCTTGCTCACCAATAATCCAAGCATCTTTTGCCAGCGTCTCTGCTTTCAAAAGGTTTGTCAGTATATACTGAAATCTCTCAGTATCTAGGTTGGCACCTACTCCAATAACTCTACTTTTGGGAAATGCACTCAGCTTCCATGACACATATGTCATTACTTCAACTATATGTGAAAGAAAAATATGCTGACAATGAAGGACCACTCAAAATTCAACACAATGAATCAATGAATTCAAACTATGAATCATGATTACCAACCACAGGACCAAGTTGTTTACTTTAGAAGAGGTATAAGCATGTAAAAACGTATCAGTAATTTATTTCAACTTGGAACACCAAGTCAGGTGGGGAGGAGGTGAAGAAAATTCACAGCCCAAGTAAAGTTTTAAGAGAAGTCAAGTGAAACTTCAGAATGAGTCACCATGCTTCCCTCTACCAAATATATCACATGCTTCTAAATTTATTTCAGCCAGTGCTTAATTTCTTCTCATTTGGCAAGCACTCTCTTCTCCATCTCCACAGCTCTAAATGATAGGAAAGGTAATGTCCAATTCTGATTGGTCAATCCGGCCAAAACCACGACAGGTAAGGAGCACTTGAGAAATAGAAAAGGGCTGTCTTCAGTGTGTTTACAGGACAGAGAGGCTCACACTTACTTCTTTCCCTTTTAAGTAGTTTTTGCTTTGTCTAAGTTCACAGTATCACTGACCCAACATATTTAAACTTTCCACCAAAACATAGCTGCAATATTTACTACCAACAGTATATTATGTGTATTAGTAGTCTGTGAGTGGGATCACATGGCACATAACACACATGCATCTATCCTTACTTGCACAGGAGAAGCGTATACATAAAACTCACAACTGACAAGACAACAGCCAATGGATGCTAGTCTTGTAGATACAGTAAGGTTGAAACTATGTACGGAAATACATACCTTTTATAAAAAACAAAGTATACTATTTTCTTTTATCTTTGTAAGAGTAAAGAAAAAAACCTCAAAGACAGTGTCCTGCTCAAAGCTGAAAAGGAAAACATCTTTCAGAGTAGCAAGAATTTTTGACTAAGCGGGTATATTTGGCAGTAAGGTATTTTTAAAACAGGCCAAAGAGAAAGCCAGCTGGCAGACAGAGCATTAGGCAGAGTACCAACATACCTGGATGAGAAGCAACAAGGAGAACGGTGTTCTGACTGTAGTGTGATATTGCTGGGATAATTCCTCTGAACAAGTCCACATTGCTTTGTATGACATCAAGATAAGTCTGAGCATTTCCCAGAGAATTAACTGTAAGTACCACAACTTTTGAATCAGCTGAAGCAGAAAAATCTGAAAATATAAAGAAAATATGTTTTTAAAATTTATGTCATTCTACTGAGTTTTGGATGCAAACCAAAGAGCTGTCCTAAAGGCGGAACTGCAACATCCAGCTAAGTGAGGGATTCTTCCCTTCCTGTCTCCCCCAGTGTGGAATTTGGGGCAATTCCACAGCACCTGTAAAACACAGCTCTCCCACAGAACTACTTTTCTGTTTCATAGTTGGCAAACACAGCAGGCAGACTGCAATTTGTCCAATGTTACAGAGCAGAGACCACAAAACATCTAGATGGAGTTGACAGGTAAGCTTTTCCAAGTTTTCTTGGCAAGAGAGGAAAAAAAAAATTACATCCATGAAAAGGCTCCTTCATTTTTATTCCAATTTTTAAAGAAGGGGAAAGACTTTCACTCCTTTATTTGAGACTTCCATAACTTTTGATCTTATAGCTCAATTAAGAACATGTAGACAACAATAAAAAGTGTTTCAACAGTCTATTTAACAACTCAAGTAAAAGAAATTTATTTATTAGCCCAAGAAAACACACAACTACGTTTACTGCAGAAATTTCTAAGTCAAAGCTGCCTTGAGTGGGTAACTGAATATCTGAGTACCATATAGGTGATCAGCTTGAACACAGAAACAAGGTAATTTGACTGTCACACCACACATGGAACCAGCTGAAGCCAAAGTAGAGGCCTAATGCACCGACAAACTGGAAGCATACTAAGGAGGATATAATTAATAGCAGCTTGCCCCAAACCTAGATATAAGGATACTAAAATAACAGGTGACAGTGTATAAGCATTTTGTAATGCTGTAACACTATTAATAGCATAGCCAGCAACAACATACAAGCTTTTTGTACCACAGCTAAATGTAAATACGTAGTAGGTAACCACAAAGGCACAAACAAGAGATTTGTGGTACAGTTACACCACCATGATTCGGGAAAAATTGTGCTACCAGTAAAACCTGCAAGATAAAATCAAAGGATGTAGAGCAGGCAATGTCAGGTGCAGAATAAGCAGATAAGATGCCTGGTGGAATGAGAAAAAGTCCCTGTCCCCAAAATAAGATAAATTACATCAGAAGCACAAGAAATCCGCGCATTGCATCTTGCAGAAGATGCAAGAGACACAAAACCACCACAGACAAGCAAGGAAGAATGGGGAAGTTGCTCAGTTCAGTTCCAGTTTCCCTGTGGAAGAGCTTTCGAGCCACATTACCTCAACCTCTGCGACTAAGACCATCAAAGACTGTAGCTATCACCACTAATTATGGAGACACGGTATCAATTCTGTTGAATTATACAATTACAGTTAATCGAGGAAAAGACTGTTAAGAACTATTTGTTTGAATATGCAGTGATAACGATTAAGAACTATTGCCGATATGCATGTTTAATGAACATCAATCCAGGAAAGCAGTACTTTGAAACTCACCTTTATTTATCAGCCTTTTTAACACCGCTCTCACAGCTACCTCTAATTGCCTAACATACATATATTTTTTCCCCGCCCTTCCTTCCTTCTCTCCACCTATGACACAAGTCCGATTTCGGGATTAGCCTATTACCCTGGAAGTACAGATTCACACACCTCTACCTCTATAAACAGAATGAAAAAAGCCTGAAGTAAAAGTGATGCAAGCTTTGATGAACCTTCCCTTCCCAATTTTGCCCTGAAAAGATGGCAGAAAAGAAAGACTCTATGAAAAGATAACAACATCTTTTTAAAAAGATGGCCTATATGCCAGAGCCTCTGTATCTCCCCGGGTGTCCTGCTCTCATTAAAATGAGCGTAAGCACACACAGTACAGTACTCGCCCCCATTCCAGCAACAACATCTAATACCTTTGCTGATCTCCACATTTGGCAGAGCAAAGATCTCCAAGTCCATGGTCCCTCCTTTTGCTGCACCTTCAGAAAGGTCCAAAAGAACCACCTTGTCTGCAGCACCCTGTACAAATAAAAATAATGCAGATCAACAGCAGAACATACCAAAAGGTGTTCTTGTGGTGGTGAGGAATAAAACCCAATATTCTTCCAGTTCCAGTGTTTGTTGTACTGTGTATAAGACAAACAAAATTACTAACCAAAATTACTGTCAAATCACAAGACAAAGAATTTATTTTATTGAGTTTAATTGGAAAATGATTCCTTACGAAAGAAACAAATAAAAAACCCACAAAGCGATCTCTGTGAAGTTATAACTGTTGATGTTACCAAGCATATAGCCATAATGACGTACAGACCATCTACAGGCTATCCCTTTCTGGGGGACCAGGAGATCCCAGTTGTAAAAGGTCACCACTTGGGCAAGAATCCTTTAACTAAGGATTTTCAAAATAAGTGAATTCAATATTCAACCCTTTGTATTTAAAAATCTGTCTGAGAAAACAAGGCAGAAACTAACACTTCTGTGTGTCCATAAGTTAACTGAAGAGGCAAATGACATAATCAGTGACATGGCTATTAAAACTGATGACTTATTTCTATGCGTCAGACACTAAGAACTAGGTTGGAAGCCTCTCTATAAATCAGGTCTGTTGCTATTTATAATAATTACATACCTTTGCTGCAACTGCTAACACACATGCAATGCCAAGATCTCCAGCTCCAACAACAGTAATTTTATTAAAACATCCTTCGGTTTTGCCTCCACCAAGTTTAGTCTTTGATTTCATGTCAGTCTCTCCTACAATTAAAAGAAAACCACAAACTTAAGTGCTGGTCCACACTGTATCAATACAAGTATTGCTGCTTCATAAAGGATCATGGTTGCGCCAGAGCTAAACCAAATTACATAAACTTTTTTCAAAATAGCAAACACAGCCTGAACACAGAAAATTCATGGCAACTTGCGAAGTGTGAAACAAGTATTCCTCTCTGGATAGGAATGTTTTTTCACTAAGTAGAGAATATGAGCATAACAACAGCAAGAAGCTAGGACCATACAAACAATACTCCCTTTGCTACTGTTGCAGTTGTGAATATATACCACGATCATAAAGTTTGCAAAATATTTCTTATTTTGGAGACATGCAAAATGAAATTTGATTAAAATACAGTGATTTTGGGGTTGTTCAGCCAATGCTACTGGTAACACAATGATTCTCAGTCTGACTATAATGCAGAGAGACTTGCAACAGAAACGTTGATTGCCTATAATCACACACCCGTGTGTGCTCACAAGCATGTACGTGCACACAGCTACCAGAAGAAACCGCAGGAAAGGGCTAAAGGGAAAGGTCTGCACTAATTGCCACAGATCACCATCCGTGATTTCACTAGAAGGAGGAAGAAGAAAAGACTGACCTGAAGAAAACGTGTCAGGATGAAGAACAACAGCACTGGAACCATAAAATACGTAAAATAAGGAAAACATGAGAACTGTGAAATTCAGGAATTTTGCTCAAGACTTACAATGGGTGAGATAAAGTAATGAGGCAAATATGCCAAATAGCATCCACTCCCAAAGGGTGTAAAAGACAAGTCTGAAATCAGCTTGTCACCACTGAACAAGAACCCAAGAAACATGATATAGGCTCAAGAGCCAGCACTTCTTGTCCTCAGTGTTGCACATCAGTGATTGTGGTCAGACGGGTCTCAGGGCTTGCGACTGTGGATGTGAGAGTGTGAGTGAATGAGATCGGAAAGAATGAATGACTGTGACTGGGTAAAATCAACTTATAATAAAATCACATTTCCCTTCCACAAGATTTCACATGGAGTTTTGCTGCAGTAATTTCCAACAAATTAGTAATATCAAGTCTACAGCATTTTTCAGTAGGCTTAAATGCAAACATCCAAAATGAGCTGCTTATTCAAATAAAGAGAATCTGAGGCACTTGTGATTATACAGAGAAAATACCAAATGCTGTGGACATGCAAACACCAAAATTCAGATACTAAAATTGTGTAGGCATCTTAGTCATATCAAGTAATAACAATAAATAAAACAGATGTTGTGTAGTAATGTTACAAACAAATATATGAAAACATCCACACCTGCAGTAATCTTTGCAATGTAGGAGAGAAGTTCCGATTGTCTGGCTGCTTCAGAAGATGACAGTGAATACAAAGGGAGCTCTTCCTCAAATTTTGCAATCATTTCCTTGATTAATCCAATGACAGTTGATTTAGGCTGAAACATAGCAATACAGAAGACCAAACAGTTGACTAGCTATTTCATATAGTGCTATTAGCTGTAATCTGCAGTATTTCATAAAGAACCACAGCTATACAAAATTTAATAAAATTATAAATACTGACACCCTTACCACTTACATAAACACTTAAGGTAAAGAAAAGCCTGGGAATTTCTATATCAATAATGAAAAATATATCCCGTCTGTTTCAGAAAACTAGCATTTATTACATCATTTTTACTGTCCTGGCAGTCATATTTAGAGAAGTTATTTAATACAGTGTGTAAAATCATTTTGCAACAGCATTGGCTTTTGAATCTCTATGCTAATGTTTCAGAGCTATGCTGAAAGAGACACATCCAAAAGGTAGGAACTTCCACTGAACATTCTTGAGGGATACGCAATTAGTCTATTATTATTATTCATTATTTACAGCAACAAAGAAAAAAGTATCAAAGGTCCACATGAGGCTTATACTGCTTTATAATGCAGTCCCTTTTTTCTTCAGCTTAAAATAATTTTCCTTACGAGCACTTACAACTTCCTTTACAATTGCTTCAGACAGTCTGAAAACTGTAATTTCAAGAGACATTCTGCTTCTCTTTGCATAATCATCACATATTTAAGATTAACAAAAAACAAAGAAAGCAAAAAGCCCCAAACCCTATCCACTTCTCTCCACATAATACCATGTTTTATGCCCAAATACTTTCCTCCCCTGTCAGCCCCTCCACCTCTTACATGGCTCCAGTTTTGCAGGTAGGGCAAATAAATCCTGCCATGAGCATCCACGTGCTTTCCCACTGAAATGGCCATGTTCACAGTCGGCTTCAAGAAGCAAATGGGGGGAGCAAAGGGATGAGAATCCAGAATCCACACATGAATAGGTATGTTATAGAAGTCACCTGTTCAACACAAAACAAAAGCCATTGCTAATTTCCGCATTGAGAAGAGGCACTAAAAACCAGGCATGTGTGTCTGTAAGTCATGTAATAACAAATTAAAAAAGCCCAACAGATCACTTTGTAGATTCACACTGGCAAGTATTTATGTTACTTAGGCTAGTTAATTAAAAGAGACTTGTCTGCATCAACTTGAAGTGCTACTGATTGTGTCTGTCTTAATATAAAGCTTTGTTGTTTTGTTTCCCAGGATATTCTGTCAGCCAATGTGTCCCCTTTTCCAGGCGAAGAAATCTCTTGTAGCTACCCATTTCGTACTTATTTTAGGACTCAAAAACTGATGTAAAGACACATCCATTAAGAGCTTTACCTCAGACCTCAAATGCTTTGAGTTAAAAAGTTACCTACTAATTGTTTTTGGACACTGCCTGTACAAGCATAGGGCTTGTAAAGTTCATGCAACCTCCATTAGAACCAAAGAGTTTGTCTTACACAGTCTCAAACTACATGATTTTTTAAAATAGTTAATTGACTTATTTAATACCACCTTATTTCAGCATCTATGAGTGCATGAAGGCACTTGTTTATGCAGTAGAAGTGGCTTCTGCCAATTCATGCAAAATGCTTTATAGCCACATTTAAAGAAGCTGCACAGTATATTGTTAAGAGGCAGTACCCAACACATTTTACAATTAAATGCATAACTAGTAAGGAAATCATATTTGATTTATCTTACCATATTTCACTGGAACAGTACCACTAAAATTCAGGAGGTCCTTCTGGGATCCATCCTTGAAGGCTGAAATTAAAAATGTGATTTTAAAAAATAATAATAATAAATCCTTTCAAATCTGGCATGGCAATCCCATCCACAACTACCAATATACAATGTTCCTGAAAGAGCCAAGCCTAAAATGTTACTAAGGTCACCCCTCCCCCTTTGAGATAATTTCTTAATGGAATCTTAATGAAAATTGTATTGGTACAACTGAACACATCATTAGCCTGAAAACCCCTTGTCCTGGGTAATGCTGGTGTTGTAGGAACTTTCAGTCAGGCTGAGGGATTCTGGAAGTTACACTTGATAAGCTAAAGACATAAAAATGCTTTCAATACAGTAATGAGATATGGGAAAAATGCTGTTACGCATAAAGAATTTAGAAGAACATAAATCTTCTATAATTATTGACAAGTTAAAATAAAATGAGATTTAGTGAATTCGTTGCCTAGGTTTTTATATGTATGCATTCTTCAAAGAGCTTTCAAAAACAGTCACATGGCATGAGAAATTTTACTGCAAGTCAGAGACAGGAACACAACTGAAAGATATTGACACTATTTAGATTCTACTATACACAGTCTGAATCTACAGCAAATAAGAATCACAATTAGTTCAAGGTAACTGTATCAGTTCTTACTGTATGTGTTCATGGAGAATGTGAAGTTTGGGTAGGTCTTGCTAACATTCTTTAGTTCTTCTATGGTCAGGTCTCTGAATTTATACTGGGAAGAGAGGAGAAACAAAAATCAGAAAAAAATGTTTTATTTCACAGGCTGCGTCTTTCATTTCCTGATACAGGGAAAAGGAACCAAGAGAAGGGAAAGGTAATAATTACTCGCAGTATTATAAATAGTTTTGGTATGAAATGCATTCTCAAAACGCTTGATACAAAAAAAAGCTTTAAAGGTATCACAAGTCTGCTGTTGATACATTAGAACTCAAATTCTGAACATCATTCCTCATGTATCACTTTACCCTTTATAGTTGTGTGAGCAGTGAGTTAATAAAATTTACCCTCCTCTGCACACCATCATTAAAACCAATATAAAAATATAAACTTCATAGTAATAAGATGAGGGTTTTTTTTTCTGACAGAGTTACTACTGAAGACTCAGATCTACCTGCATACATTTTAGAAGAGTTTCATAAGATGTCTATTTCCACAAACATATTAAATCTGTAAGTAATTAGTCTTTGGGAATTTTTTTTCCATGTTTAAGCTGTCCTTGAGAGCTGTGAAAATTCAAACAAAATAATGCATCCCTCTTTCCCACCTGCAGAAAACCTCCCTACAGATTTAACACAGGTACTGACACTTGAAACGCAATCTGAAAATAATTATCAGCAAGGATGAACCACTGCTAATTCATTTCGACTGTCCCCAGCCAGTCTGATACCTGAACTTCCAAGAGATTTGCATCCTCCCACATCTAAAAGTTATGAACAATATTGTCCATTTCCTAGAATAGAGCATCTGCTTCTCATTTTAGGAAGTCTGTAAGTCTGTTCTGGAACCCTCTCCTAAGCAAACACAACTGCGGCCTGATTGGCTTAAAGAGCTGCTCACTGCACTAGAATACTCATCACAAAGTAGTAGCTAAAATCTACAGTCTCTTCAGTACATCACCCACCAGAAACAGCAGCAATACTACTGCTATGTGGATGGTACGACTGTTTTCCCCTTTGTACAAGAAAACACAAAGCTGCTGAAAAGAAACGCTTTTTAGTCTGCTTCTCCCCATTCAATCTTACAGGATACTGCTAAGTCAAGCAGTAAAAAAAAAAAAAAAAAAAATCAAAGGTGCTCAAATTAGGAATGTCTACACAATTTAACACGTTTTCGGAAGTATTGATACAGCTGGTTGTGAAATTAAACCCATCTTTCCCCAGCTGACCACCACCTTATTTGCAATGCATAATGAGGCATTCCTATTAAACATTTTGTTCTTTTCTAAAGATCGGATGATTTATGAGGCGAATCGGGTATAGACTTTTCTCATTTTGCACCTACAATTATTTGGCACGCCCGAAATTTAAAGGCGCATACCTCAGTTTCTCGTATGGGAATTAAAACGCCTCTACCTCAGAGGGATGCTATAAATCTGAGTTTCTAAAGCGGAGAGATACTAATGCAGGGATCGTCACAAAAAATCCCCAAGGAAATTTAACTCCTGATGGCGAGTAAGGTTTAAATTGCGTTCAGCACATCCCACGCGTTGTTGCGTCCCGAACCACGGGGATAAAAACCACGCGTGGCGCAACTTTAAACTCCACTGCGGTAAGGTAATGTAAACCCTGCACCCCGAAGGGGTCAGAAGCCCCTCACAAGCCACGACGGCGGAACGGGAGGCGGCTGAACCGCGCAACTCAGCTGCCCCCTTCCCCTCACAGCTCCTCGTTCTCCCACCCGCGGGAACTTCTGCCCGCCGGGAGCCGCCTCTCTCTCTCCCCACCTGCTTCAAGGGAGCCGCTCCGTTCCCTCCAACCCGCCTGAAAAGTCGACATTTTCCACAGCCCTTCCTCCTCCCTCTCCTCCCCCTCCGCCGCCGCCTCAGCCGCGCGGAGGGGCCCGCGCGCCCCCTGCCCACCCGGGCGCGC
>VWZL01003004.1:287613-315339 GCA_013396915.1 Stercorarius parasiticus | reverse complement strand
GCCTCCTCCGAGAGCTCCATGGCGGCGGGGCGGGGGCGGGGGCCGGGGCCGGGACCGGCTGGTCCGAGCCGGGCGGCACCGTCTCCCGGCAGCCCTTGCGCGGAGTCCCCTCAGGGCGCCGGGCTCCCTCAGGGCGGCCGGCTGAAGTAAAAAAAGTTCTTTTTTTTTTTTATTTTCTGGATCTGCGAGCGGGAGGTCAAGTAAACGTGCGTTACCGCGGCAGGTGACATAGAGCTCTTGGCTGGGTGCCATTTCCACCCATCTTGGTACACCAGCCTGCCAGCAGCCTGTAAAAAAGGCTGAAATATGTGGAGGAAAAAAACAGCACACCGCTCTGGTGAGACCCCACCTGGAGTACTGTGTCCAGCTCTGGAGTCCTCAGCACAAGAAGGACATGGACCTGTTGGAAGGAGTCCAGAGGAGGGCCACAAAGATGATCAGAGGGATGGAACACCTGCGAGGACAGGCTGAGAGAGTTGGGGTTGTTCAGCCTGGAGAAGAGAAGGCCCTGGTGAGACCTCACAGCAGCCTTCCAGTATCTGAATTGGGCCTACAAGAAAGGTGGGGAGGGACTTTTTATAAGGGCATGTAGTGATAGGACCAGGGGTAATGGCTTCAAACTGGAAGAGGGTAGATTTAGATTAGATATCAGGAAGACGTTTTTCACTATGAGTGAGGATGGTGAGATGCTGAAACAGGTTGCCCAGAGAACTTGTCAATGCCCCATCTCTGGAGGTGTTCAAGGCCAGGTTGGATGGGCCTTTGAGCAACCTGGACTCGTGGGAGGTGTCCCTGCCCATGGCAGAGGCGTTGGAACTAGGTGATCTTTAAGGTCCCTTCCAACTCTAACCATTCTGT
This sequence comes from Stercorarius parasiticus, assembly GCA_013396915.1. Lineage (NCBI taxonomy): Eukaryota > Metazoa > Chordata > Aves > Charadriiformes > Stercorariidae > Stercorarius > Stercorarius parasiticus. The sequence continues at coordinate 314,481 of VWZL01003004.1, read as the reverse complement.
GATTCTCTGATTCTATCTGGGAGCCTGCTTAGGCACGTTCTTCAAGGTGACAGGCAAGGGTATGCTATACATGCAGTCATAGCCGGAGAGCGGAGGTCTTGCAGGATCCCCACACGCTGCTCCAGGGGGACCCACTTGGCAGATGCATATCCTGGAGAATGCCTGCCGTTTTCTGCGCTGGAAAAAAGAAATCTGCAGAAAAATGTTACTGAGCCTATGTGGGAGATGAACAAATGCTCCTCTAGCAGATCACGTCTGATGCATGACAGTGCCACACAGTTCTCAGATACTGTCCTCCTTTCCTTTCTATTTCTTCCACCACTAAACTAACGTGAATTTCGAATGTAATCTGTCTGTGTGCAATAACAGAGAAGTAATCTCTGCTGTAAAACCATACATAGATATTATAGGGATTGGGGATTTCTTCCCTCTGTGTTGACAGTGTCACAACTGATTTGCAACTTTATGGACTTACAAGTATGTAAATACAAATCTGGAATTAAATTATTTCCCTACATTAATCTACCTCTTATTTTTTAAGCCTTCCTACCACACAGTAAAGACACCAGAAAACTGCCTTTTGGAAAGCAGGCAGTGCAAGTCTTGATGGCCAATTCAGCAGAAAACACAGTGGGTTCAGCTAGGCTTAAAAGGAGACGAATGCCAGTGCTATCCCCATGGCCACTAGAAAACTGAGCTTTCTCAGTGAATCAGTATCTGATTATTTTAAAATATTGCTTATTAAGACATGATGTTCTCTGTAGCAGAGGCTGATGTATAACATAGAGCAGATACTCTAGTCTCCAACTGTCCACATTCAATGCAACTGAGTTTCAGGAAGGAGATATTAAGAGACAGCTCAGCTTTAAAGAAGAGAGACTGACTTTATCTTTTTCTGCAATAGGATGCTAGGACCATTACATACTGGTCTTTCTTGCACTTGTGAATCCCAGCTGGGTGGATTCACAACAGCATCTTGTATCCAGGGTTGTGAAAGCCCATCCAGAAGCAGAAACCATAGCTTGGCATTTCAGAGGACAGTGCTGCATGGCTGCAGCAGCAGTGGGAGTGGTGGAAGTAGCCAGGCTGTCACTCAGTGGGACAGTGGGGTTTTGTGAACCCCAGTGCGAGGGGGAAAGGGTTATGGGGCCTCTTGAATGGGTGAGACATAGGGTAGGATGCCAACCTCACCACAGACTGGCTGTAAGGAGGAGATATGGTGAGGACCACCTTTCCTCCTTCCTGGTGGTCTCACTTTGCTTGGGCCTACCCTTCCTCCAGGCCCATATTTGTGCAGAAGCTCTTGACCTCCAGGAGAGCGTTTGCAGGGCAGGATGTGGGAAACAGCAGCAGAGACCAGGCACTTCACCTCCAAGCCCCTGGGCCTACTCTGCACCATACATGCAAAGCCGGCGACATCCTAGGTGCTGTGTCCCTAATGCCGTCAGCCCAGAGAAGCCCCTGCCATGAAGAGGGAAGGGAGGCAGTTTGTCTCAGGGACTCTCACCAAGTGTAACCTTGTGGATTGCGTTCTCTGGGACAGTGAGCGCTGTGGTAGAGACCCTCTGTAAACAGGGGGAAGTATTCTGGGCCACCTGGGTTTTGTGGTAGGAGGAACAGGAGATTAAAGCTTTCTGGGACCCTGAGAGCTCTGGTCTGGGACACACGCAATGGCAGCTGCTTTCACCACAGCTTCCTACAGATTCTGTGGCTACATGCTTTTTTGGAGGGTGGAAACATAGTAGAACCTGTGATGAGCTGTTACAGAATGAACTCCATGAACATTTATCTAAACCCTTTTAAGAGACAATTTGAAAATCATTGTTTCACAAAGGCCCTAGCACAGACTAATGTTTGAGAATAGAGCGCTCTCTTTAAATATTTAATATCAAACATTTAAATTTTTAATTTCTCCTTATTTCACAGTAAAAACAACTAGGAAAGTCTGATACTTACAGTTATTAGTAGGTTGGGTGCTTGGAAACACTTTTAAAAATCTTTGTGTGCATACATAACCAAAATAATCATAGAAACCAGAGCAGTAACAACATACCCTTGGTAGTTACACATCACTATATCGTCTCAAGAATAGGAGTGGTAATACCGTTTCTGTGTGAGGCTCAGGGGTCACCCTTCACTAAGCCTGCACCAAGGCTGAACGTACAGATCCAAATTTCTCAGTACTCTCTGTTCAAACTCTCCTTTAAATTCAGAGCCGCACCTGTACCCTCTGAATCAAAATCTGCTCTAAATGTCATTTGCAATGAATAACTCCATATTAAATTAACAGATCCTAATGCCAGCTAACCTCTAGGTAATGAAATATCTTGCTAGCAGGCTAACGTTCTGCCCACACAGAGCACAGCCTTCCTACCCCACCTACCACCCTGTACCAGCCCTCTAGTAGCTCCTCTCCCACCATCACTTCATCTCTATATTTCGTTACTAAAGTTCCTCTATATTTCAGTTTCTGAAGCTGGCTCTTGACTTCCCTAGCCCAGCACCTCCCAAGTGTTAAGCAAGAAGGAAGCCAGCAATATAATTGTAATTTCCGAAGATATTTTCTGCCGGTTATTTACTTCGTCTGCGTATGCTCACACGCACGCTTCAGTCACCCACAGTAGTACAAGGCAGGCCAGAAGCACTGAGGGTAGAGCTGAAGTTGAACATGGCCAGATGCAGAGATACTGGTAGCTCCACGAGCAATGCGGGTGTTCTCTTAAATGCAGTCTTGAAGATAAACACACCTTGCCATACACCATCTGTGGGTGGTTGCAAGACAGTCATGAGATGTTCTTTACTGGACATATTAAATTTTAATCTGCTACTAAAGTGTTCATTCTTTTGCTCTATTTGATTGTCTGTTGGTCAGAGTTCAGAGTTTTGACTAACATCTCTCTGATTTGATGTCAATTCTAAGTTTATATGATTTCTAGAGGTAAAAATATGAAACCTAGCTTTCAGGATTAAATAATATATTATCTTTGCTCTAGAAAAGCTTTAAAATGCAGCTTTTATCTGTCTCTGCTCTAGAAAAGCTTTCAAATGCATGTCAACTTACAACACACAGAATCTGGTAAAACCAGTGAGACTGGTAACACTGTGCTCTTCTGAATGAGGCCATGGCATTTTGCTTATGTTCTTACCAAACAAGCTACAGAAAATTCCCCAAACTGGCATTTATTGAGCAATACATCCGCCTCTTATTTTATTACAACTCCTTCCTCCATAGAAGCGCACCCTATGTATTCAAAAACATCGCATTTTGCCAGCAGTGCGGGTCCTCTTACTGACTTTGAGACTCGATAGAAAAGATGGTTAATCATACAGAAAGTAGGCTGCAGTTTCTCAGATGGTAAGGGAGAGGGCAAATATAAAATTACAGTCTCATGGAGCGTGGAGCTCCTTCTACAGCATGTGGCTTTTGAATTTTACTCAGCTCCACACAAGAGGAAAATGGCATAATTTTTACTGTCATAAACTTTCATACTCTAGTCTCGTTCTTCCGCTTACCTATGGGCATCCTGTATGTCTAGGTATGCCAGCTTACAGCAAAGCCAAGGGAAAGGGTTCTCAACAATGCACATCTACAATTCAGGAAACGTTTCAAAGTATTTTCTTCGGTGGAGAAAATCATGCAATACTGTGAGTTGTCCAAATTAAGTTGAGAGTAATGGAATGAAAATTACAAGTTGAACTTATTAATATTAAATAATACTGGAAAAATTTGCACTTCTGAAATATGCTTGAGTGACCATCCCAGATAATGAAGTTTGGGGAATGAATGAAAACCAACTGCAACAAGTGGCAGGAGCGAGTTTCCTCACAAACCCCAAACTGGCTTCAGCTCTGGAAACATCACAAGCAAGAGCGTTATCTAGCTCAGTGGTCACCTTTGCTCTGAGCAGCCAGTAAGTCACCTGCGTGTGAGCTATGCTGTGACCATTTTATACATCATAACTATCAGTTTAAAAGCACCATCCAACCAAGGCTAGATTTAAACCGCCAGTTTTGAGGTAGATCAGACCTCGTTGCCAACTGCATATGGCAGCAAATAGCCTTCCACAAAATAGTTAATTTTTCCTGCAAGTTTCAGCATCTCTCACACTGCTCATAAACAGGGCATGCCGTAGCCCTGGGCCACATCACACACTATATGCTGCCATTGCCGCGTTCCCTTTGTACATGCAGCCAGCAAACAGAAGCCGGGTTAATAAGAGGTTTGCTGGTTCACTCATTTTGGCTGGGGGAAGAGGGCTGCTAACGACAGTGTGTCACACTGCATGAACTCTGAAGATTCACCTTACGTGACTGGGCTGCTTGCCTGTGCATCATTTGCGGTCACATTTGATGCCGCTGTAGAAGTCTCAAAACCAGGCTTCCTGCACAGTCTATAGAAGTTAAGAACCAGACAGAGCAGATTGACTCACCTTAGTGCCCCTCCCGTGCAAAAATAATGATAAGCAGAGTTCTTTCTCAATCTCACAGCAGCAGGTGCAGTGCTCTAACATACACACCACTTCTTTGTCTGGACAAATCTCATGACATACTGCATGTGCTGAGGGACCACAAAGTACTCATGCAATGCAAGAGCTAGAGGAATCCGGCAGGGAGGGGAACTACTATGATGGAGAGCTGAGGACAGACACATAACAAACATCATATATCCATACTTATATCATTCAAGGAAGACAGTTACCTCTCATGAACAAGTCCACAAAAGAGATTAAGTACCTTGAGAAACACATGCAAGGCACTCAAAAAAATCCTTTTGCGCTCAGTGCATGCATAAGTATGCTCTCATAGTTATTCTGAGTGCACTATCAAACCTGGAACACTACACTCAAGTGTTTTTCAAGTCATTCCTTTACCAAGAAAAAAAAAAAAACCACCACCAAAGCTCTTGATTCTCTTTAAATTGTCAATTGCTATAAACTTTCACAGACACAGTATGAGATGGCATAAGATACTTGCCTTTCCTCAGCTGAGGAACGTTGAGAAACTGGGCAGAAGTTGCATCCAACACAAAAAAAAATTTATGAATTTACCAGTGCAGGGAAAAGGGTATAGGTAAAAACCAAGACCCTCATGAAGAACTGAACAGAGAAAATCCCCAAAGCAAATTAAGCACCAGGTGGTTTGGGAAAACAAAACCATTCATCAGTTGTGGCCAGAGAAGTTAGGACTAAACTGGTGACATGTTTCATTACTTCAGGAACCTCTTCTATCTTTAATTTCATCCCACAAAGCCTGTTAAGGATGAGATGTCAAAGGCTTTTTGGATCCCTAGGCTCACAGAAAAAGAAAGAAATGTTTCCATATGTATTTCAAGTGGTAAGAAAAGGCTATCAATGCGATGACTGAACTGCAGTTCTGTCTTGTTGAACTAAAATTTTATTTCAAATAAATTACAGCTGAGGGAAACGTAATTTTTTTTCAAACCCAAGTAAAATAATTTTATTGCTTCCAGACAGGTAGAGCTTTACTGGCTGGATTAAGATAACAACTCAATGTAGAATCACCCTCCACCTGAACAGAATATATTTGCTTTGAAATAATGACTGATAATGACTGATTACAAGTATTAAGATACATTAAAAATCTCAAGGAAATTCAAAACAAGGTAAGATTTCATGTCTTCAAAACAAGGTGCTGGTGGGACACTGATTAAATGCTAATTTGCAGTATGATTTCAAAAAAATATTACTTTTTTTAGCAGCACAAGAGTGTGCAAGTGATGCTCTTTCAAAGGAAAGGCAGGTGGGCTCACTTTGATGCGTATTCATTTACCTCTTTGGAAGTGGGCCACAGCACTGGCTGATGAGAAGAGTCCCTGGTATTTACCTCCACCTGTTGAAGCAGTAAACCCTTCCACAGGAGACAGCAATCAAGGAGGTTCAGATTCTTTATATGGGGGGAAAAAGAGAATCCAAGAAAGATGCTGCTTATGAAACTGCAGGATGAAACACCACAGTCCAAATGGAAGAGGTTAAAGGCAACCGGCACAGTTGCCTATGTCATCATTCTGATACATGTACCTCCAAATATATATTATGTCACAAGCCTAACCTGCAGGAGACATTAATGATTTTCTGATCTTTTCTGAATGCTTAAGTGACTCCATTAGTTTTTCCATACATTCTTGCTGGCTGCATGAGAACAGAAAAACAGTTCTTGGAGAACATTCAGCCTAATGCTGTTGTGTGTGACAGCTCAGAGGAAGCCAGCAGAAAAGAATTCTGAAAAATCTTCCATAAAGTAAACCAATGAGAAATAGCAGTAAAATGTTTAATGCTTGAAATTTATTGTATACATACTCTGCAAAACTTATATGTGTTTGGTGTGTGCAAAAGTATACACTTTCTCAACAGCACCAGAAAACAGTTAAGCTATGTACGGGTTTAACCTGATTTGTCACATTGTGTAAAAAGACATTGTGCACAAATGATATCCCCAAAGAAAAAAAAACCATTGGCTAAAACTAGAAGCACCCTTATTTACACACTAACACTTTAATATTGCATCACACCCACTCACCAAAATAAATAGAAGTACATTCATCACAATTTAAACACCAGTCTCTCCATATATTTATTTTCTGACATGTTTTGGTCTCCAGAAATATGCTATATCTAGAAATACGCATCAGCTGCTAGATTACGTTACAAAATGCAAAAAAAATAGAAAATTCATTTTCCTGGACAATATTTTGGGCTTTACACAAAAATAAATCCAGATTTCCATAGAGATCTCATATACTTCTTGAAAGATTTTTATTTTAAAGCACAGCACAGAGTTGCACACTAAGGCTTCCTGTGATATGCAAAACCCTGGCCTCCAAAAGACATCGCTGTAAAGTGAAATACAGCTCAAGTGTAAATACAAGACATTTTCAAAAAGTAGTCATCAATAGAAAGTGCCCTTCATTTGATTTAGCATTAGCAGTAAAGAAGTAGCTACTGTAATTGTGCAATCAAAGCCAGACCTGGAAGGGTTTTACGAAAAGTATGTCATTTCACACTATCAAGTTTAAGGATATAGAATCTGAGATAGCAGAAACCGCCCAACCTTTTTATACTCCTACATTCATCATTTTTTTGACACAATTTAGTAAAAAAGGCACATTGTCAAACAGTGAATTAAAAATCTAAAAACCAAACCAGAATTTCATTAAACACAATTAAATCATTAGCTTAACATCAGATCCTCATAAACCAATATAAGCATTCTTCCAGTTTTTCTTAACCTCACATTCAGATGCACTTTGGCCAAGTACTTCAGTACTCTTGTTAAATTAATACTATTCATCTGGCAAACAGTAAGCATGTTTTTGGATACAAGGTCAGGAATTAAAAAACAAAAATTTAGTTCCTTCCTAGCCGGTTTACAAATATGCAGCAAATCCAAACACATTAAAACCCAAACATTTGTACAAAATTTGAAAGCCAATAGCATCTCATGCCAATTATGAGAAAGTACTTCTTGACTGTAAAATTACAAATGTGTCCTTGAATAATTTTTCATATTAAACAGAAGTTTAAGCAGTGATCACTGTGTGAAGAAACAATTATAGAGTGTCTTAGGGAGGCTAGCAGAATACATTCCAGTCACCATCTAGAAGACAAACGACAAAGTGCTTTACAGACTATGAAATTTAACTGATCTTGCATGGTTAGATAACCAGAAAGTGATGAAATAATCAGGTTTTATTTAACCTATATTTATCTGAAATGCAGATTTAATTCCCAACTGAACCAATTCTGAATATATTTCTTTTGCTTCATAAGAGACTTTTTTTTCCCCCAACCAGACAGGAAGTTTCGCAATGTTGGGTTGACAGACCTAGAGTCTTTCGCCACCTAAAAAAAAAAAGTTACACAGTGGAAAAACCCAGTAACTTGATCATGGTCCCAGCATTCCTTGTCTTGAACGGATAGTTCTAGGAACTACAACAGAAAATTTTAGGTGGTCCCAATGAAGCAGAGCTAATACAACACACTTCGAGACAAGCGGTGAGGTTACACTATCTTGCATGGTCTCAAGTGCATGCACTGAGAAAACAGGTTTTGTTAGTTAATACAGAAAGTTAAAAATACAGAGGAGCAACAATGGTATCTTCATCTGGGCTCCCTGTCAGCTAATACTGAATTAGGTTACAGAATCTATGCCAATAGCTTACTCGTGTCAGTGTTTTATTGAGGCAGTGAAATGCTACACCATTACCAGAAAACATCTTGAAAAGACAAATCTGTTTTTTCTTACATTAAGAGTCAGATGTTTAAAATTCAGCAGCTTCCAAGATTGTTCCTTACAGGTTGCTATCAGAACTGCTTCCTAGAAGCAGTACTGTTAAGAATAGTCCCCTGACAAGAAAGGTTCCTTTGTTGTTTTTCTACAAAGTAATTTTTCCTTTTTATTCCTTTACTTCTGCCCCTGCCCCAACAAACACCAAAGCCCGTTTTGTACTTTTCCAAGTACTTCTAGCATTAAAACATAACAGCCTCAGCAGCTGAAGCCAGAGGTACTATCAATGGAGCCCTGGAGCTCGAGGCAAAGCTGAGTAGTGCGATACTGGTGAGCTTTGAAGGGCAACCTGGGGAAATCAAAGTAGATGCAACACCAGATTTGAGCTTCAGACTCTCAGTAAAACTCCTGTAGACTTACATTGACCTGTGCTGATTGTAAACAAATTCAGTTACTGAAAGAAACAGTCTTTAAGTGCATAGTTAGAAGTAGTGTGCAAATATGGGCATTAAGGTAAGTAACTGAACTAACTCTCCTGCTATATGTAACATCTTAGATTTTTGGTTTGCTGAAATCGATCACAAGTATTAACTAGTTCACATGAGGTTGTTAATATTGAACAGCTGCAAATACATTCTAACAAAACTTAATTCTGATGTGCTTTCTAAATAGTAAGCCTAATTGGATAAATGACTGCTTCACATTTAAAATCATTTAACACATCGGATGTTTAATGCAAGAAAAAACATGTGCACCATACACAATTTGTAAAAGCAGCAGAAGCTGTTAAACAAATGTAAAGATTTACAGGGCAGGAAAAGAATTCCCAAGTATACACTTGAGCCCAAAAGCACAAGTTACATACAAGCACTAGAAATTCCTGGTTTTGGGGTGCGTATTTATCATACTGAGTTAGATTGGCATTGGAATTCCAGACACAGCAAAAGCCAACCTAACCTTTTGGCCATATCCATAACTGTACAGTTTGCAAATGACATGCACTTTTCTGTTTAGAAATTAAGAGGTTCAAATTATTTTTATGGGTCCTCAATTCTGAAAATATACAGTACTTTATTGTTGCGAACATCTGTGGCAATGGCTGAATTTACACCCAAACTGCTTCTGTACAGAAGATGACATTTGAATACTTTGAGGCTCAAGTTGGGAGACAGAGTAGGATATAAAGCATTTTTTTTTTTTAGTCTCAAGAAATATCAGGGAACAAGAATGCTATTCCTTTCTTTCAAGTGAATGCAAAATTGGTTTACTGGTATACGGGCCCACACAGTTCCGAGTCAGTGCATAGCTAGTCAATATTTCTGCTGGCATCTTGAACTGGTTAAATCAATGGAAACATTTAGTTTTATTCCACTTAATATGCATTAGTGCATTAATTTCTTCATAAAAAACCAACCTTGGCAAGTATTAAAAATAAATATCTTATTTAGGACAAACTAAAGCCTTGCTTTTCAGTACTTTAATCCCTTTAAATATTCTTTTGCCCTCTAACAAGCAAATGGAAACTTAAGTAGAATAAGAGATGTATGGAGGCAGAGGGTAGCAGAAACATGAACAAAGTCAACACCAGAAGTAAGTTAACGTGTCCTCAGCTTCTTAGACTGTCTCTTGCGTTTTAATTCTTCTTCTTCCCGTCTCAATTCTTCTAAGTCCTCCTGAACACCAAGTCTCAAGCTGCCAAATAAAATGAAATCCTTTACATACTGCTACTCAAGAAACATGAAATTTGACTTCTACCCCTCTCCCCAAGAAAAGCAATCTTAAAATTACAGCTGATGTGAGCAATATTTTTAGATCAGTTCAACAACCATAAGTTTTCTTCAACTATAGCAAGAATACAGCTTTAAGAAAAGAAATCAAGATTTTATCATTAGAATAAAATGTTTTGAGTGAAAAATTATTAAAAACATGTTAAACAAATCAAGATTGTGAAGACAGCTGATTTTAATAGGAAAGGACATTTTTTTCCCCCAAAAAGAAGCTGCTGAAAACACATCCATCAATTCCTGCCAATGTAACTCTTGCATACAAGTCATAGAAGGACTGACTCTCCCCAACTTCTGAGAGCCACCTAAACCTTTTACGTTGGGAAGGGAGAGCATGGATATGTCAAACACTAGAGAAGCAAAAAAATTTATTCCAACTGCCTGGCTTGAGGCACAATTCAGGTAGCTACAAGCACAACATTGCTCCACCTTCAGTCCATCTAGCTGCCATGACACTGGTGAACAGGCCCATGGAAGAGACTCTACTAACACAGCATGGTTCTAGCTACATCCCTGCATACATAATTTCTTCAGCTTCCTAGAAGTCAGTATGTTGAAAGTGGTACTTAAAACAGTATCTGCAGCCACCAATCTTCTCTTCAATAAATAAGGGCTGGGTGACAGCCCTACATACATAGAAATATACACAAAACCACATGTATATAGATAAATAAATCTCCTAGTCCTCACACTAGCAGAATATTGTAACATTTGGGACAAATTGAAGGATTTAGCATTTCAACTGACATTTAAAGTATTTAAAAAATATTTTTTGGCATAAGTTGGGTTTTTGTTTGCTTTTTTATTTGTATAACTTTATTTTTTTTTTTACAAGCAAAGTTTGTAATCCATGAGAATGAACATACAAGATTTATTTATTGTACCCACCACTGGCTGGCTGAGTTTCATCTTTACCTATGCTTTCTTATCAGAAATGGTAAGGCTTATTTACCTCTGCGATAAAAAGCAGCAAATATCCACTCTAACATAGTCCCATGACTCGGGCAATAAACAAACTTCCCACTTCTATCCAAGTTTAAATTTGTGCGTACCTCCTAGCTTCTTCTTTCTGTTGCTCTCTCCAGCTGCTCTCCATGTAACGTAAGGCATAATCACTTTCATCTTTGTATCTGGAAATTAAATATTAGTTTTTAGCACACTAAAAAAACCATGCCAATGTACAGTTGAGTTATGAATTCACATCCCTTCTTAGAAAGAATAACTTCCTTGCCATACACAGAGTTTAATGTTTTGAAAAAAATCTAAGCTACAAGCCTTTAAAATACTTGCTTTCTTGTATTGTCAGATAAGAAGGAAGTATTTAAATAAGCCAAATAAGAGTCTTCATTTTCCAGCAGTTCCTAGTCATACCAAGTTAGATCCTCTTACAGAGCAGCTAATGCTACTGCATTTAGCAGCTCATATTCAGGCAGCTATATTTGATGAATTCTAAAATACTTCAGACTGCTATAGAAAGCATTTTAAAATCGAATAATAGGAAAGAGTTGCTATGAATTATACAGGTGAGACATTGAAGAAGCTGTGTTGTTTTCCAGCTGTGTCCCATTGCATCAAATTTTATTGCTCCCCAGAAGAGCATGGCAGGCAGTGTGAAAATTCAAGGTCCCTTCTGCACAGAAGCAGCTTTAATTCTTGTTAAATTTCTGCAATGCAAAACCATATTTGGGTTATAGGATGGTTTAGGTTGGAAGAGACCTTGAAGATCATCTAGTTCCAACCCCTCTGCCATGGGCAGGGACACCTCCCACTAGACCAGGTTGCTCAAAGCCCCATCCAGCCTGGCCTTGAACACTTCCAGGGATGGGGCATCCCCAACTTCTCTGGCCAACCTATTCCAGTGCCTCACCACCCTCACACTAAAGAATTTCTTCCTAATATCCAATCTAAATCTACCCTCTTCCAGTTTAAAACAGTTACTCCTCACCCTACCACTACACTCCCTGATAAAGAGTCTCTCCCCACCTTTCCTGTAGGCCCTCTAAGTACTGAAAGGCTGCTATAAGGTCTCCCTGGAGCCTTCTCTTCTCCAGGCTCAACAACCCCAACTATCTCAGCCTGTCCTCATAGCAGAGGTGTTCCAGCCCCCTGATCATCTTCCGTGGCCCTCCTCTGGACCCACTCCAACAGGTCCATGTCCTTCTTATGTTGGGGGCTACAGTGCTGGACACAGTACTGCACAGCATACTACGCAGGATACCAGCGCTTCCCCTATTTCTAAAACATTTATTTGTTGAACTATAGTAATTTCTGTTGTTCTGTTGCTTGTTCTGCAATATCTTAAAACTGACATTTTTCTTACCTTTTCCGGTCATAGCCAAATATTTCCCGAATATGTTTTGATATTTCTTCTTGGGGTTCCCCTTCATCTTCAATGAAGTCATCCATTTCAGAGTCATATTCATCATCATCATCTTCTATTTGTCTCTTGTAACTAATAGGTGGTCTTCCAAGACCTAAATGACAGGGGAGTAAAAAGACCCATTAATTAGTAACATTAATATAATAGTACTTCTCCTTGCTATACCTTGGGCTCAGCCATTTTATAGCTCTGGGCTTCAAGGTGGCAAATTTCTGCCTCAAGTTAACTAGCAATTCTCAGAAACTCAGTAAAAGGAAATACTTCCTGTAAGTTGCGCTATAGAATATTACATATCAGTATCACCAACTGCATCCTGAGGAAGCTACCAGACAGCAGTCTATGTTCTTGTTCAGGGTTTTCTAGGCACTTATTTGCTGATGTCCATGCTGATTGTTTCTGTTCAGAAAATTTTTTAGCACTGCTTGCTTAGTGATAATCTGAATTTGCCAAAGATGTCAGTCACAGGTTTGCTGTGTGGTTTTAATTTTCATATACCACTTTAAGCATCTGTTATTTAAGACATTATGAATTTTTAAAGACTAAGCATAATTAAGCTATACAGGAAGAGAATCCTTCAATTCTTTTCCTTCTAACAGCATTCATATCCCAAAATCCATCACAGGCTGCTTAGGTTTCTTCCATGTAATTCTTCACACCCCAGGCCTGTATTTCAAGGAATATGAGCATAGGTAAAAATAAACAAAAATTTGCAAAGCAGAAAAACAGCATTCTACCATTAAATGCACTCTTTAAAAGGCAAATTGTCAAAGACCATCAGTGACCTCAACTCAGACATACATTAAAAATACAAAACAAATAACTAAGTGAAAAAGTTATTTGCTCTAGAACTTTATACCTTGTGGATGAAACACAGGTCTATGCCCTTGAAAAGATCTCATTCCATTTATCTGTCCATTGCTGGGTCTTGTGACTAGGTTTTTAGATGAAATAGTTTCAGATACAACAGTGCACTTCGGTTTTACAGTTGTACCCAAGCCACCGCCTGGTCGCCCAGGTCCTGCACTTGGGCTGCTGCCTGGCCTTCCTGGTCCTGTTCCCAAGCTGCTGCCTGGTCGCTTGGCTCCTGTGCTTGGACTGATTCCTGGCCTTCCTGGTCCTGTTCCCAAGCTGCTGCCTGGTCGCCCAGGTCCAGTGCTTGGCCTAACTCCTGGCCTTCCTGGTCCCATACCCGTGCTAATGCCTGGTCGCCCAGGTCCTGCACTTGTGCTGATGCCTGGCCTTCCTGGTCCAGTGCCCAAGCTGCTGCCTGGTCGCCCAGGCCCCATGCTTGAGCTGCTGCCTGGTCGCCCAGATCCTGTGCTTGAACTGCCAGCCGGCCTTCCAGGTCCCATGCCTGAGCCACCACCCAGTCGCCCAGGTCCTGTGCTTGAGCTGCCAGCTGGCCTTCCATGTCCTGCAGCTGAACCGCTGCTCAGTCGCCCAGGTCCTGGGCTTAAACCATTTCCTGGCCTTCCAGGTCCCATGCCAGAATTGCTGCTTGATCGCCCAGGTCCTGCACTTGAACCCCCACCCGGATGTCCAGGTCCTCCTTTTCCTAAGCTGCTTCCTGATCGTTTTGCATTGGAGTTGATTCCATGCTGAAGGGCTGCAGCATTTCCTGATTTTGTATGGGCAGATTTTTTTAGGCTGGATTCTTTAGCAGATGGTAGCCTCTGAGCCCCATTGGCCGCTGGTTTTGAGGGTGGCACATGAGACCTTGAGCCAGATTTTCCAGTACCATTGACAGGTAATTTACTATGACTGCTACCAGTAGAGCTTTTTAAGGAGCCATTTTGTGAGTTTTTTTCCTTTTGATCAAACCTGGAGGAAGATGATAACCGTGAGTGTTTTTCAGTCAATGCTGGTGCTTTGGATTTCTTATCTGTACCACTCATAGAAGATGACAGACTGCTTTTTGTTGTGGAATGTTTATCTATTGAGCTTTTTTTAAGTTTTGCATTTACAGATTCTTTCTGAGAAGTCACTTTTTTTGAAGAACTGGATATCCCTGGATTCTTAATGTCCTTCTCACTTTTCTTATGCATTTCTACTCTTTTGTTTTTTCGTCCCAAATACTCCATCTCTCTCAATTCTTCTGCTGTTCTGGGTCTCTCTTCTACCTTTTTCACTGCTTTTATTTCCACTGGTTCGTATTGTTTTTTCTCAGCAAGCCTTAAGAGCTCTGCAAAGTTCAGAGGTGCTGGTGCAGTTTTGGGAGGCGCCTTTGGTTTCACTGCAACTTTGGATGGTTTCTCTTCATATTCTTCTTGCTCATGCTCAGATTCAGTCTGACTGTATTCAAGTTGCTCAGTTTCATCTTCTGTTGCATACTCGGCCTCTGGGGCCTGAACAACATTCTCACAAACCTTCCTCTTTTTAGGCTTCTCTTCAACAGGAATGCCATTATAGCCATAAAAATTATCCTTTGTTCGTGAGGCCATGGCTCTTGCCTTTCTGTCATGTTTTAGTTCAATACGTCTAGCCAAGAGTTCTTCTTTCTTTCTTCTTTCTTCCAGTGCTGTAAAAGAAAACCAGGAGAAAGTTATGCAAAAGCACTACTTTTTTTTTTTCAAAATCTTCCAAACTGATAAACCATTTAGGACAGTAGTTTAAAGATATCTGGCTAACAGCTATTCAAAATAGATCAGAAAGTGATCAGAGTTCTGCCAACAGGGCAAGCTAACACACCTGAATCAGCTACTCCAACAAAGGCAAACAATTAAGTGAAATGCTGCTTACCCAGCCATCTCTGGGTAATGAAAGGAGTTCTGAGACTGAGCAAGAGAATTTTGAGACTCTACAGAATTTACTATTAGATGTTTAAGGAAAGACGAAGAAAGGGAGGGAACTAAAGCATATTGGGGGGGATAATAATTGGAAAACAGGCTGAGTGTACATGTAGTGGGGTGTAGGGTAGAGACAGAAGCAGCCAGCCACAGATGAGCAAGCTGCTGGTCACCACGTCTGTCTGGTAGAGCTCATGGCCCTATCTCCACAGTCTGTCCTATATTCTTATGAACTGTTTTTAGCTATTTTCTGCATAAGTATGCTCTCTATCTTGAATATGTGTGATCTGCTGACAAAATTCAGGCTGAAATAGCTGGTGAATAGGACGAGATTAGAATGTCAGATACTGGAGAGACCAAGGGAGTAGGGGCCAAATACCAGAAAGACTCAGGAAAAGCATCAATTCCTAGAAAATGGATTAGGCTACTCATGCTTTTGGTGCCCATAAAGGTTCCATCCCCTGCCTATGTTATTCTGTTGTCAAGGACCACGACTGTATAGAGAGTGAATGCATGCCTATTTGGAATTCATGTTCAGTCTTGCTTCTGGCTGGACCTGGCAGCAGGGATAAGGAGTAGGCTCATGACTGGCCCAGGAGAGGAGGAATACCCTGGGCCATCCAGTCCATCAGATTTGATTACCTTTAACAAAACATTAACATTAGAAGCAGTGCAGCATTAGTTTATTCTATAGACTATTTAAAGGAAATATAATACAGTAGAAAAACTGTGGCTCAAACAAAGCCTCTGCCATACAAATTTAAAATTCAGACTGCATTGATACACTAGATTAAGACACAACAGGAACTCTTACCATTTTTCTTCCCACAGATAAAGCTTTTCAAAGTTAAGTTACCAGAAGTCCAGATGAATTCTTGCAATATCTCTTCACCTAAACTACTTCTCGATCTCAAACAGTAAATGCTAGTGTAGCTGATTAATATTTGGCTCCTTAAGAAAGCAAACATCCCTAGTCCTTACTTAGTTCTGGCTTTCCCTCAGCATCAATTCCAGAAACAGATGCAGAGCTGAATTTGCAAGAGCTTTGAATAAGGTGACAAAGTCTCAAAGAGTCAATTAAAGTCTCCCACAGGAAATATTTTTTACTGTTACCTTTTTTCCTTTTTTCTTCTTCTTGCCGTCTGAGAAATGCTTGCACTGCTGCAGACTCTACACCTTTGACTTTTGGAACCTTTTTGGGAGGACCAACAGCCAAACTGTACCTTTTCTGCAAAGAACAAAGAAATATGTCAGAAAAGTTAAAGAATGTAAAAATCTTAAAGTTTTTAAAACTGAGGAGTTTCATAACAGTCAAAATCATAGAATTGTCTAGGTTGGAAGGGACCTTTCAGATAGAGTCCAACCATCAACTAACACTGACAAAAACCATCACTAAACATATTACTAACCACTATATCTACCCGTCTTTTAAATACTTCCAGGGATGACGATTCCACCATTTCCCTGGGCAGCCTGTTCCAGTGCTTGATAACCCTTTAAGTGTAAAAGTTTTTTCCTAATATCTGATCTAAACCTCCCCTAGTGTAACATGAGGCCATTTCCTCTTGTTCTATCACCTGTTTACTTGGGAGAAAAGATGGACCCCCCCACCTTGCTACAACCTCCTTTCAGGTAGTTTTAGAGAGCAATAAGTTCTCCCCTCAGCTTCCTTTTCTCCAGACTAAACAACCCCAGCTCCCTCGGCCGCTCCTCATAAGACTTGTTCTCCAGATCCCTCACCAGCTTCATTTCCCTTCTCTGGACACGCTCCAGCACTTCAGTGTCTTTTGTAATGAGGGACCCAAAACTGGACACAGTACTCGAGGTGCTGCTTCACCAGTGCCAAATACAGGGGGAAGATCACTTCCCTAGCCCTGCTGGCCACACTGTTCCCAATACAGGCCAGAATGCTGTTGGCCTTCTTGGCCACCTAGCCACACTGCTGGCTCATATTCATCTGGCTGTCGACCAACACACCCAGGTCCTTCTCCTCCAGGCATCTTTTCAGCCACTCTTCCTGAAGCCTGTAATGCTGCATGGGGTTGTTGTGACCCAAGTGCAGGACCCAGCACTTGGCCTTGTTGAACCTCATACCATTGGCCTGAGACCATCAATCCAGCTTGTCCAGGTCCCTCTGCAAAGCCTTTCTACCGTCAAGCAGGTCGACACTCCCACCTAACTTGGTGTCGTCTGCAAACTTACAGAGGGTGCACTCAATCCCCTTGTCCAGATCATTGATAAAGGTATTAAAGAGAACTGTTCCCATTACCAAACCCTGGGGAACACCACTTGTGACTGTCCGCCAACTCCAGTCATGTAATTGACTTTAAGCACAGAATAAAGAAACAATGAATTCTGACTGAAGCTGCAAGTTGTGACAGATACACTTGACTCCTAGCCATACTTTGATTCAGGCTGACTAAGGAACAACAGGCCTCACATCTTTGGAGTGAACTTGAGAGCTAGAAAGATCCTGGTTCATTTACAGGGGAGTGAAGGTATCTTGAAAAATATTTTGAAAGGTGGGTTCAAAACCCAAAAGTGGAAGATAACTAAAGTACAGAACAAGATACCAGAGCTAAAACAAAGACATCTATCTTGTCTATACCATGGACCAACAGCCTATATATTGATTTCACCCTTTAATATTACCATCAGCATGGGACAAAATTGAGCTCTCCCCAAACTGCATCTGGACTGCATGCCAGGTGACTTTCCCCTTGAGCCCAGACATTTCTCAAGGTTAGAGATTCTTTATGTGAGACTAAGAGATCCTTCCTTACCCAGGG
Organism: Stercorarius parasiticus; assembly: GCA_013396915.1. Taxonomy (NCBI): domain Eukaryota; kingdom Metazoa; phylum Chordata; class Aves; order Charadriiformes; family Stercorariidae; genus Stercorarius; species Stercorarius parasiticus. Next base: position 296,498 of record VWZL01003004.1, on the reverse strand, counting down.
TGGAGAGATCCCTTATCCATGACAGATCCTTGGCAAGTAACTGATAGCATGCTGAATTAGTATTATTACTAATCCATGTAGCTACTCATTATTATAAACATTGTATGGATAATTCCATTAGACAAACTGTTGATCAAGTCCAAGACTAAGATTGGATTCAGCCACACCTAGGCTCCAAAATGAGTTTAGAAAGCAAGGGGGTCCAGTCCGAATCTCATGACTCAATGGGAGGGTCCTCCTCGCTCTTTGCACCTCCAGTCTCTGTGTGAATCATTCTAACTCGATTTTGCTTCATATATATCTTCCGTGCCGTAATAAGTAAGGTGAACTTTGCCATCACACTTACTGAACCTTGTCAAACCACTGGTAAAACTTTGTTAAATTACAAACTTATTGAACTCTGAAATTATTATTTTACTTCAGTAAGATACATTGCTGCTTCTCTCTTGAGTGAGGTACATTCCACTCATCCGTGACAAGAGTGCACTTAGCTTTCTAAAGGAAACCAGAAGACAGGTAGGAAAACCAACAGAAGTGAGTAAAATGCAGTAGACTAAGAAGGAATGCAACAGATGTATCAGTAATGGAATAAAAATATTTCAATTCAGCCTTAACCTTCCACCAAGCAGGAAACAAAAGCAGACTACTGCACAAACTGCCAGTCTGTTCAATCCCAGACTGCACGTTTACAGGTCCATTAGGCTTTCAGCATTTTTTGTGGACACCTATTTCAGTTTCAGGTTATTTTATCCAGTGAAAATAAATAGACTCAAAAAATGGAATTACTCCAAAAGTAAGTTGGAACTGACTTCACCAGCATAATTACTAGGTTGACCTAAAACAAGTGATATTTATTTTAGTTCCTGCTGCAGTGATCTTAAACAGAAAACTATTGCACATCAATGAGTTAGTGATCCACATACCAGTTAACCTGACTAGGCGCAGGTCTACACTCTACTGTATATGTATCACTTGAGACCACTGGATGAACTCAGCAGGCTAATTGGGACAGAAAATGCAGCCCCCACTTGGCACCTGGCAGTCACACTACTTGCATGTGGTGTAACTTGCCTGGAGAAGAGAAGGCTTCAGGGAGACCTTATTACAGCCTTTCAATACTTAAAGGGGGCTTATAAGAAAAATGGGGACAGATTTTTTTTTAAGTAGGGCCTGTGGCAATAGGACAAGGAGAGCTGGACTAGATGACCTTTCAAGGTTCCTTCCAACCTAAAGCATTCTAGGATTTCCTGTCTCAGTATATCTTGAAGTTAAGCATCATGTTTTCATATAACAACCTTTTACTTGGCAGTGGAAATGATACATAGAACTGTTTACTTCCAAGAACATCCTATAGAAGCTCTAAAGACTACAATGCTGGTGGATCCTCACTACAGACAGGATCTGCACCGCTTGCCATGCCTAGATGTCTGTCCAGTGCTGTACAACTCAGGGTTCCAGCAGTTGAACAGATGTAAAGTTATCTACGGTATCCCCTTTTTGCCTTCCTCTGTTATCTCCAATAAATGTTATTTTAACCAGTATGTTAAGAGTCTGAGTGCCTTTCTTACTGGGATCTATAATGAACACTTGCACTAGTGTGCTACACCTGTTCAAACATTACCTTTCATAAATGTATCGATTACCAGATCAGGCTTTAGGATGATACAATGGAAAGAAACAGAGACTTTTTTGATCTTCCAACAAACAGACTAGACAAGATAAACAAAGCAATGAGAAAAACAGAGACACTTGCAAAGATAAATACAATAGAAGCCAGTTAAATCCAGAAACAGATGGAAAGCAGAAGAATACATTTAGGAAAAAAACCAAACCAACTCTACTTGTTGTTTAAGGGTTTTTTTGGATTTCAGTAGAAAGCCAATAGATTATAACCTAAACAAAGATCTTCCACGTGGAAAATAAAGATCCTCATCATATGAAACAGCTGTGAAATACAGCTCCAAATAAAGCTAATATCACTAATTAAAAACCCACACAAGACAATATTCCCATAATTATCTTCCTATCCCCATATAGCCTTATGAAACTTAACTAAAAAAAGTAAATTAAAATATCTGGTAAAGATACCTACATCCAAATGTTTTAGAAGCAATAATCAGGCACAACGCCCCACATATTTCAATATCACCCAGTGGGAGCCTTTGTTCTAATTTCTAATTCATTGAAACAGCAGCACATGAATAAATCCTTAGATTACTTTAATTTCTAATACGCAAACCCATACATTATCTTGTATATATATGCATTAAGAAGCTAGGTTCAGAGACTTATTTTTAAAATGCATCCAAAACTGGCTCCAAGAAAGGTAGCTACAATAACAGCTATTTGTAGTTGCCTCTAGTAATTTCTAAAATGACTAAAACAAAATTAAAGACACACCATGCACATACATTGCAGTAGTAAAACCTGACATGTTGCCTCATCACATTAAAGACCTACTACAGTCAAGCTCATTTACCAAGATTCACCTCTGCACAAGGGTTTAGCACAATCTGAGAACTGATTTTATAAATCCTTATCACTTGGAGAAGCTCCCAACACTGAAAAATTTTTGGTACTTACAATTGAAATCATTAGAATTGATCATCATAGTTAGGACTACTTAAAGGATAAGAAGATAGCCGGAGATGGGCTTCTCTCTTCTGAAAAGCTGAGTTCCTTGCCTCCACAACTTGTGTTGTTTACACCAGAACTAGGCCAAGACCTAACTGTTCAGGAAACCTGAACCATGACGCAGTACCGCTTCTCAACTTTTGCTTTGGACCATGACTCAGTGGCCCAGAGTAATCTGGCATGCTCCACCTACATCAGAAGAGATGGAGAAGCAAAGCAAGTATCTTAGGAACAATTTGAGGTACTCTGTAGATTAGTAAAATATCTATGTAAATTATCTTACTCACAAAGTTAAACATGTCATGTTTTGCCATTGGTAACCTAATTTGGCAAAACTTGGTTTAATTATTCAGTTTCTACACAGTTTTTAAAAACAGAAAAAGAGCATTTTCAAAACAGAGGATACTATTGGACTCAATCTTAAGGGTCTTTTCCAACCTAGATGATTCTATGATTCTGAAAGTTTTAGGCCTAAGGAGCATCTTTCAAAAACTGCTAAATAGCAGGGAGAAATGTAGACTGATCTATCCTGTTAGGAAGCCTTATAGAGAATTAAAGTGATGGGAAAGCAGTTTTCAGGCTTTGTTTTTCTGCACTACAACCAACAGTCCTATCCAGGATCAGGTTTGTAGAGCAGCTTGACAGACACGCTGTTTTCTCACTGCCACTAATGTGGCAAATTGTGTGAAATTCAAATATGTGTCTTCCTATCTGTAACATTTCTTGATATTGACTAACAACTGAAAACATAGCTAAACAATTCATAAACGAATACCCATCTTCTGTACTATGAATCACTACTATTGTTGATAAAAATTTTGTTCACCTTCATTTAGAAATAGCATAAAATAACCAGCTTACATTTAGTGTTTTTAAAAGCACTGAACCATGCACGTGTTCCACAAACACTGATAAAGTGTTTTACTTACAATGCAAATGAGCATGCATCAGATTCCAGGTAAGCTAGACAAAGTAAGTCAGGGTATGTCACTACTTTATCATCCAAGCAGCAGCTGTGCTTTCTGGCTTTTTATAGCTATCGCCAAGTTGGTTAAATCAACAGAGAAACAGGAATGTTTAGCCATTAGGAGAGAGCAGGTCAAGCTGTTCCCAAAACACTACACTACTCAAGTTGTAAACACTGATTATCTCTCTGGGTAGAACCTGGTGACAGCTCTAACTGAATATTGCTGAGATACACAGTGGGCACTGCTTCACCCAAAGGAAAAAGTAAAGGCCATGGAAGTGCCTTCCTTCAACTATGTACCCTCAAGAAATAAGTCTTTTCCTACCAGTGAGTAGTATTTCTCCTGAGGTTTTTCTTTTTTTTTTTTAACTTCATCTCTGCAAACCTTGCCAAAACTACCTGCCTAAATAACTGGCTCTCCCTGAATCTGACCAGCAGTAGTTTGAGAGTATGGTGGAAAGAAAGTCCATTACAGAGCAAAATCTTGTTTTCCACTTATAGTCAGAATAAACTGTTTCAGTGGGTTACAAAGCTACATGACTGACAAAGCAGCAGATTTTTCTCTGAAAACTATACCTCAAAACAAAAACATTACTTAAAGATTGGTATTAATATGTCAAAACAAGCCACCAGGCTGTGTCTATACATTCACACACATGCACACTGACTTGTGAGATATATATATATCACCTATAGTTTTTGTGCGTGTATATATACATAAAAATATAAATAAAAGACAAACACTCTTTAAGTGCAGAGTGACAGTGTCTAGTGGCCAGCAGGCAAGCTCCAGGTCACAAGTTTAACTGTGCAATCTGCAACCAAGGTTTTGCTCTTAAATCACCGACTTCAAAATGTGGCACATGATCCTGATACAGTTGCAGCTGTTTTGACATCAGCATTCAATCGCCAAATCTTGTGACTGTAAAATAGATTTTTATTGCAGGCTTTGTGGTATCCAAATGAAGCCCCAAAAGGCCTAGACCAAATACTAGACCCAGACACAAGCAACAGAGGTAGTATTGCCTTTAACAGTGATCAATATTTACACAGGTAGCAATGCAAGATATGAGCAATCAATTCTGCCAAACCTGATTCTTAAGTGGAGCACCTGTGCAACTAATCATTTTGCTATAGGCTTGCACACACAGACAATTCCACTTGTGCTATCTGGTATGGGCACCTTGCAGAGGTTCTCACAGTTTGTTTGCCTGTTTTTCATGAGCAAGTTGTGACTCCTGTACAGTGTTACAATACTTTTCCTGTCCTTCCTTACCATTCATCAAGACATGTAGCCTTCTCCAATGGGAAGTCCCCATTTCCCCCTAAATATTCTTCAGGGTATAACTTTCTGATAACACCACTCATGGTTCATTCACCCAGTTAAGCCACACATACATCCTTATTTGTGTCACTCCTCTTGCAATGCCCTAATACTAGTGATAACACTAATGCCCTAATACTAACAAAAGGCAGCTTTCCAAATTGATAAGTGCTCATCTGTGTTATCAGCCCAGAGGCCTCTGCTCTCATCCTGACCTTGTACTTCCAAGGCCTCTGCAACAGTCTCAGTACTGTCCACTCTGCAGACACCATGCTGGGGTTACTAGCACCTCACACTGCACCTAGACTTTTTTAGAACATGCGCATGTAATGCTTTCTCAACTACTGTTATTAATATCTAATTATGACAAAGTGGTAGTTACCAAGCACACTTAAATTTGTTTGATTCTCTTCAGGTTCTAACAACCCCTACCAAGAGAAAAGCTTTACTGATGAGTATTTTAACTATCAGCTCATACTGTTCTCATCTCCAAAACCCATTTATCAGGGTCATAAATTTTACTCCTAAAATTTTCTTAAGATTTCGCAGTTGCTGTAACACCCAAGCTGAACAATTAGCTAAAAAAATGCAGAAATTTCTTATGTTAAATCTTGCTTCACACAGTAAAAAAAAAAACACAACACAAAACCAACAAACAAAAATAACAAAAAACCCCACACCAAAACACAGAACAAAACTAAAAAGCATACTTTCTGCTTTCCTTTATGCAGTGGCATTGTGGTCCCCATTTTCATCTGCTTGTGCAAAACGAGGAATAGGAAAAGCTGGAAGTTTTACACATTTTAGTCAGTGTTTACAAGCGCCTGGAACTTAACTTTCAAGTTCAGTCAAGTTGAGAGTAAAAGCCCTCCTCACCCCTTGCCAACTCTTTATATTGTGTATCTTACAGTTTGCCTCATGTGGATGCCAAAAGCGTTTCTAGGTGCTGTTTTGAGACAAGTTTTAACCGCATAATAAATGAATGCACACCAATCAAATAAGGAGTCTGATTCTATGACAGCACTCTACTTCACAGCCATTCTCCCTATTTCTCTTGCAGGGCTTCTGTCGCCTACGGGCAATTGTTCAGTAGTTTGCATTTACAACTTCACAGGCAGGCTCTGTAACACACAGGGTCCCCTGAACAAACTCCAGGATTTTGCTACTGTTTTACTTCGCAAATACTTAATTCCTGGTAGCTACATGTATCTGTCAACTTTCCTGGAGGCTATTTTGTAATGATTCATACTCGCTATATATCACTCTGTCTTAAAATGAGACATCAGCAAGCACTGACGTGGATGATACACTGTTTCAGTTTTGGGTCACCTCTCTGTGGTTAAATGCTATTCTGTATCAGGTTTTTTTGGAGTTCTGTACACCAAAGATTCATCCTCAGTTAAAAGGACAAGGGAGTTATGCAAGATCATTTCTAATAAATTATTAATGACAATAGAAACAAGGTGAATTAAAAGACTGACTTTGTTCTAACTATGCTCAGTATTTTGAAAATAATCTGCAATATAATTTCATACTTTTAAGAATATCTTCCATACAAACATCTGAAAGTGCTTTACCCCATCCATTATGTCATGTAAAACTTGCAGCATAAGAGTATACCAATTTCACCAAAAAGAGAAGAAAGTATTTAAATCTTACCAAAATCAGCATTAAATCTCATTAACTGGTACCATGTCTAATCAAAGCAAGACCACATGGGAAATCTAATGAACTGATAATATGAAGACATGTAACAAGATATATACACACAATGCTGAAGCCCCTATGGAACATCATGTGAGGAAAAACTGGGGCTCTATTCAGCAAGTGCTATAAAGATTAGCAACACACCATTAATAGCTTATACACCGGTTCATATATGCACTGTCTTATTTAGAAACAAAATCTGATGCAATTAGTACGGCACTGAAAGGCTGATTTCAGCAGCATTCCTTTTGAATGTGGATTTCCATAGGGAGATGAACAAGCAGATCTGTTTTTACAGGGACATGATGCAATATCTGTTTTACACAGGTCCCTCTTTTATGATACAAGACCATATTATTCCTTAGATTTTTTTCTATAGTTTCTCCTTTTGAGATATATATACTACTTGTGCATATTACTCTATTTTTCATTACAATAGGTGTGGAATATTTAGTTTAGTGCACTGTAAAGTTTATTTGAAACTTTTCAAAGGGAAATTCAGGCGATATGCTGGTTAATGCAGGAACTAACATTTCTGGAAGCCTGTTAACTTTACATTTCAGTAAATTTTGTAATTAGTCTGTGTAGTATTTTTAACAAAAATATTTAAGATTAATTATATTCTTCTTGTATGAACATATTTTATGTACCAGTGTTAATCTAGTGGAGTTACTTTGACAACCATTGATCTGAAAACCTCCACAGGCCCTCTTTGGAAGGCTAACAGCTACAGATAACCTCAAGCAGTGCCAAGTGAAGCTACACTTTTGCTCAGAGACTAAGATCAGCTTTACAGTTAAAAGCTGCACCACTAATGTGGCTAGAACAGCAGGAAACCAAACTGCTTCAGCTATGGATTGAATTGCACTCTCACTCCGTGAGTTAAATCAGGTAAGCAAATCCTAATCCTGCCTTTTCTAAAAAGAGTAACAAAACCCTCATCCACTGCACAACAAGTAGGATTGCCTCCTTTCACCACCACACCTGCAATAGAGAACATGGCAGATATTTCATCAATTCATCACCATGGCTTATAACTATCTGTGACAAAAAATAGTGGTACAGTACATTAAAGCTGCATGAGAAAACTAAGAAGGTAAAAAGAAATTTTAACTATCTAAAGTAAGAACTACAACAACCCAATGACAATTTAGTGGAACAGATTGTTTTAAGAATCATAAAACAAGCATTTAAATATCTTAAAGTATTTATATATTTGATATTTTCACATCTACGTTACAAACCATATTTCTATGTAGAGTCAGAGACAAACTAAATCATGTTAAATGTTAAAAAGTACATTTTTATAAGATTTTTAAAACACGATGGAATCTGACGAATTATGCATGTCTACCATATGGTTGGTCCATATTAGCAACTGGTCACAATGTTAGTGAACCTTACTAAAGTTTTACCAGTGATACAGAGAGACTGAGAGTCTCTAAATTCTTGAGTGTCTTCATTCCATCAGCATCCAATCTAAAGATTCCACTTTTTCCCTTTTTCCTATAGTTTATGCTAAAAACAACTACCCTCTCATTTACACTGGTTTAAGCAACCTAAGCATAGAAACAGAACTCTGGCACCTGGTTAAAGAACAAACAGGAGAAATGTTTCCCTAACTGGTGGCTACTAAAGAGAAAATATTTTTTTATCCGTATGACTTATAACTTGGGTCCTGCCAAAGGAATGAAACCAGGTACATTAATGTACCGAAAGGCCACAAGCTCTTCCTACTGCCAGGTTTCATTCAGCTGATGAAGTGGGTTATTTCGTACTGAATCAACATAAAACTGATAGCTTGGGTTAAAATACAAACTGCTGAAGTACAGACTCCAGAATAAATTCATAATAAACAAAACGCCTTTCACCAATCATCCCCATGCAGTTGTTACAGGCTATTCCTTCGCAATAGATACAAAGCATTGGACAATGCACCACATTCATCCAAAACTTGTCATTCTTTGTCTCCGATCCGCATTTGAGACGTGGCAGACTGCTGTTTCCAGAGCAAGCAAAAGGACTTATCCGACTTTTAACCACAACCGCTGTCCTCCCCTGCAATACCGCTTTTGCTCTCAGCCCGGTATTTTCGGCGACCAGAAGCCGCAAACCCCGGCTGGCCTTTCCAAACTCCGAGCGGGCCGAGACCTGTTGACAGAAGGGGCCTCGATTCGCCCTCCCACCCCACCCCGCACACAGACGCTCCTCCAGCCCCCCAAAATGACTTACCTCCGGGCGGCGAGGCCAAAG
>VWZL01003004.1:254202-287560 GCA_013396915.1 Stercorarius parasiticus | reverse complement strand
CTCCGCTCGCTTCCGGCCGCCGCCGCCTACCCTTTATATCACCTCGCTTCGCGCCGGCGTCACACCGTCCGCGCGTCACTTCCCCTCTGACGAGCGCCTAGCGGCCACTGGGGAAGACGGCGGGGGGAGGGAGGGGCAGAGGGGCGGTAGCGGCGCCTCCTTCTGTCCGTCAGCCCCCAGGGAGCCGTAGGGGGCGGTGGCGCCCTAATAAAGGGCGGCCGGGGCTGCCCTCGCCCTGCCTGCAGCTGTGGGGCCCGGTTGAGTCACCTGCGGCTCCCGCGGCCTGGCGCACCTCAGCATCACCCAGAGAAACACCTTACCAGGCCCTGGCCTTGACATAGAGTCGCGTCAACAAATTAAATTAAATTGCCATTTATTATTATTTTTTTTTTAAGAGCAGCTGGTGCTGTTTTGGTGGCGGTGAGGGGACACCTGCCCCTGTCCCTCGCCTTCCCGAGGTCAGCTCCATCCGCCAGCAATCCTGTAGCAAGGGAGGAGTGCGTATCAGATCCAGTTTCTGGAGCCACCTCTCTTGGCTTATCAAGGCTTGAAAAGCGGTGCTTGGCTTCTAGGGTTGTCTCAGGTCTCCCAGGAGCACTGCTGACCTTCCGAGCGGCCAAATAAAACACTCTGTGTGTGTATTTGTGTGTTCAAATATTTTTCCAAGTCTCTGACAATCCGGAAAATTGTGCAAGAACACCAGCTGGCTGAAGACTCTTCCCTTGCTTCACTTGTCATCTCTTTTCCTGTTAACAGTTAGCCGAGATCCATCTGACAAAAAATCCTCAGCTCCACGCTGCTTCTCATAGAAACCTGGGTGCTGAAAAGATGCTTTTTTTTTTTCTTTCTTCATTTTGTCCTTCTTTTACATAAAGTATTCTTTAACATTGATGTTACTGACAACTCTTCGCTTTCAGTTCCTCCAGGTTCCTGCCTTTTCCGGTCTCCCTTTGCCTCTTTGCTGCCCTCACTTTATTTTTTCTGTATCTGAAATTCCTTTCTGGATGTAGCTATAAGCCACATTGCAGCCTTGTGTAAAGATGCCCAGTGTGGCCCTAACTGAGGGGAGGAACAGGACAGTTTATTTGAGTGAGGCACTGCACCAGTTCGCTCGCAGGGCTTTTGTAGTTCTTGAACTACAGGAGATACAAAGCTGTTTCTATGCTGCTTGCTCTAGTATTTCTTCCTGGTTCTGTGCAGAGGAGTCACTCCTGATCTCCCACTGCTTTCTCCTGTGCCATGGTCCTGATTTAATCCCTTGTCCTGTAAGAATCTTTCTCTCTCTTCTCCTTTTAATTCTCATCTCCATAAGACACTGCACTGACTTTTTACTTCTGACTCAGACCTACATCACCTCTTCTGGTTTGCACCCTCATTATATTATTACTTTCTTTAAATTTTCAGTTCAAGTATTTTTTTTAATTTTAAGACTTTCTAGTCAGTCTCTCTTCACAGGCAGTGTGGTTCACCATTTTTCCTCTTGTTTTTGACATTCTGTTACCCTCTGGTGGTACTGTTAAGAAGGGTATGATGTCACTTTCTGGTAGTCTTATCTGCCACCCCATCGCTGCTGTGGTGCTTTTTTAATCAGAATTTCCCTGCACCGTCCTGTATTTCTTGTACCTCCACTGCTCTCTTCCTTGAGAAGCCTTTTAGTATGACTCAGATTCCTGTATAACAACAGTATTGACAGAGCGATGATTGTTGCTCTTTGGCTTTTATGTTTGCTTACTTTGGTCTGTGTTAGAGTTGGCAGGAATACTTGGCTAAATGCAGTCTTTATTCTGCTGACTGATCCTGAAGATGAGTGGAGAAAATCTCTGCCTGCATCTAAAAGAGGAGTTATGACCAGGCCAGAGGATGGCATTGTAGTTGTTTGTTGTGTGACGCTTTTTGAAAACCTTTAACCACAGTCGTTACCTTTTCCTGTATGTGACAATACTGTGATATCACGTCTTTCATCAGAGAGGATTTATGTCTGTGTTAATGCCAATGGGAGAAATAATAGCAGTGTGTAAATGTGTGCTGCAAGCATTTTATAGGGCAGTAGCAAGCGACACTGAGCTGTGTCAGGATTCCCAGATTGCACCCATGGCACTTAAACCCAGATCTAACATATGTTACACGTTAGCACAGTGCCTTGTGGTCCAGTCTTCTTCTGGCAGTTGTGCAACAACAAATGGGAACCTCCATGATGTGTATGCCTACAGCTCTGTCCTCCCTGTATCTTAAATCACTTCCCAAACTGTGTTCACGCTTCATAATATTTTCATATGTTTACAACGTGATGAACTGATCCAGACTAAGCTGGCCAGGATTCCCAAGGACAGGTAGTCAGTCAGCGACAAGAGAAGAAAACAACTTTTGTGCCTTTAGGCCAAACTGATATTTCTGTTAAATGAAAACCAAGATAGAAAAAGTTTCTTCCTCTTTTTGTAACTGTTGAGAGATACTAGTTGTTTAGCTTAAATAAGTAAGTTTTAATTAGAATAAATTACTTAGAGCTATAATATGGTGTGATTTATGCTGTTTGCTTAGCCTTACTTAGCATGAGTAGCTAGATTTGCTGAAGCCTTTATGCTGCAATAGAGTTAATTTTCTTAGTAATTTTCCTTGCAGCTAGTACAGTGCTGTGTTTAGTCTTTTAATATAAGAACAATGTTGATAACACACCGATGTTTTGGTAGTGTTTTCCCTAAGTCTGGACTTTTCAGTTTCCCATGTTTTGCTGGCAAGTGCAGGTGCACAAGAAGTGTAGACCAGAAGATAAGGAGGCTACAACTGCCAGTGGAGCCTGCAAATCAACAAGATAAGAGCAGTCAATGGCCTGCCTGCCTGGACCCGGAAAAAGAATCCAGTAAGATGTTAGAAGACCCCAGACCAAAAATCACCATTGGACTAGAAGACACGTGAACAGCATGCAAGTGGCAGCTGTATAGATTGCAAGGGTATAATTGCCCAGGGATTTCTTTATTTGAGGTCCCTCCCTTTTCAGAGGCACCCAGCCTGGGCTGACCTTGCTGCTGTACCCTTCAATTAAAGAAAATCAAATTAAATTATAAAATCGGATGCCGGAGACTCTGCTGCAGGAAACCTAAGGTCGAGCCTGAAGAAGGAGGGAGCATGCCTGAGAGTAAATGTGGGTGTGGGTGTGAGGAGTCGAAAGGGGCAACCTGTCGGCCCACTGGGGTTGCCCATTATGAAGGGACCCTGGTCTGAGCAGTTAAAGACTGGTGTGGGGTGTGTGTGACTCCTTGAAAGGTGTGTGAATGCTGGGGTAGCAGCTTCTCCTTTATCAGTAACTCTCTGATCTGTCTGGTTCTGTGCATGTTTAATCCCAAATTTGCTTTGAAAGAACTGTGAAAGTCAGTGAATTTGAACTTACATCTTCCAGAAAACCAAAATAACTCCTCTCAAATCTCCCAAGAACCTGTAATTTCTTCCACTGAAAACGTTCAGATCAATTTATTCTTTTTGTATACAACTTTTTAAGCAAAAACTTGGTTAAGTTTTATTTTTACTGAATATCTTCACATTAGGAAATTACTTGGGACTGTAATTCTTTAGAAAAGACTTAGAAAATAAAAGAAAATATTCCACCAGAAAGCGACTTTGTTGCAAGTTTTTAGTCATCTGTACTCAACAACAGTTTTTTGCTCCAGCCATGCACACTTCAGGCATGTGACTAATCCTATTGACTTTAAGTTGAGTGTGTTTTAGTGTTTAAAGGATTAGAGTCTTAATTATAAGCCATCTGCAGAGGTCAAATATCAAAGGCTGTTCAGAGCCCAAGTTTTAGCATTTTCTGAATGAGTAATATTTGTGTGAGTTTTCCTTTCCCCTTTTCATCCAGCATCCCTTCTGCAGTAAGTTACATGGATGTTCCAATATGGCCTCTATTAAATGAACTGGATCATCCTAATGTCCAACAGGTCTCCAGATCATAAACTGTTTAGACCTTAGCAGAGCTGGCAGCATGTGCTCAAAAGAAGCCTAGGACTTGGAAAATACAGGTTTGAACAAATCAAGTTTGCATAGCGTGGTGCCAGCCTACTTTATAGCAGCTTCTGATTTGAATTATTAGCCACTAAGATTTTTTTCCTAATGACGTATTAAACAGAAATGGAAAGCAAGAATCTTGGGATGATGAAATTGACACAGCTGATATTGACAATGTATAATTTAGACGTCTAACTTGGGTGCCTAAATTATGACCTTTGACTCCAAACAGGAATATTAGAAGAACAGGAATGGGAATTGTCTCCTTCCTCCCACCCAAAAAGCAGGATCAATTATATTTAGGTAATTTCTGATAAATACTTGTCCAGTCTGCACCTGAAAACTCAAAACCCAAGGCTGTCATACCCCACAGTAATCTCTCTTGCTGTTTTTTAATCTGCACCGTAAGAAAGCTATTTGTACCATCTAACCCAGTTGCCCACAGAGCCTTTTCAACTGATGAATTTCTTGCCCTCTCCCTTAGAAATATAGTGCACATATTCAGGGCCCCCTGCTGGGTCTCTACTTTCTGTAGGACAAACCACTCCAATTCCTCCAGTGTTTCCTCATAAAACCCCTAATTCTCTATTCTAGTCAAAGCAGAATACAATACTCCAACTGAAGGTTTACTAACCCTAAGCATAACAGAAGAATAGCTTCATTTGCCTGGCAAACAATGTTCCTTTTTATATAGCCCCTGGTGCTATTTACTTTTTCTGTAGTGGCGTGGCTGACTCCTGTTTGGTTTGTGATCTGTGCTAACCACCACATCTGTTTATACAGTGATGCTATCAAACCAGTAATTCCACAGCCTGTATTTGTGATGTGGGTAATTCTGCAGAGAGCGAAAGCATGTCCTTTGAATCACTTTCTTTCCCCCAACTGTAATTTGCCAAGTTCATTGAGATCCTAGCCCTATCCTCCAACAGTTCCTGCCCCCTCCCAGCCAGTGGGTTTGCTAAGGAAGTTGTCTGTTCTGCCACCCAAATTATTTAATGAAAATATCAAATTTGTGCTATGGAGCTACTCCTGCAGGATTCTTCTTGATGCATCCACCCAAGTCTTTCTAAAACCAAGATACCTGGCATCTATCGCTTTTCTCCTATACACAGGAGCAGTTACCTAATCAGAGCTGGAAATGAGCTTGTTTGACACGATTTACTCTAGACAAAGTAATCTCACTGATACTAATTTCTTTTCTGGGTACTTAAATGTGTCAACGGATGGAGAGGTTTAACTCAAGCAGCTCATTGTTTAATGGCTCAGCTGGTCATGGAAGGGATACAGCTTCCTAAAACAGGAATGTGAACTGGACAAACTAAATTCAGAGAATGTGAGTCCCTCTGTACATGATCTAAAATTATCAGTCACCTAAAATGCATATATTTCAAATCCAGACCAATCACAGGATATCATTTTTACATTGCTGCATACTGGGAACAGAAACAAACTTAAGACACTGAGAAATAAACTTCTCTAGTCTTTAAAAGTGATTTCAGGTAACTGCCTTGGGATTTTCAGGACAATTTTCAGCTTCATGCTTTAAACAAAGGCTATGAAACTTACTGTTCCAGAGATAATTGCAAACAAATACGTTTGCACCCCACCAAGCAGTTGGCTGTGCAGCACTCCGTGACTGCCTTGTGAGGATTCAGTGCACCATGAAGTCAATGGGTGAACTGTATTAGAAGGGTGAAGACCTGGCCCCTTTGGATCACCTGTCAGGTGATGAAAATATGAACACCTTCATGAGAAAAAAACCCACAACCTGAGCAAAAAGTATCTCTGCCAGAAAGTGAGGATAAAGATACTGAATAACGCTAGCTGGTGGAATAGCTGTATTTGCAAACCAGTAACCAGAGAAGAAAGAAGATTAAGAATGGGGAAAAAAGGAGAAAACTTATATTTAATTTAGTTGTTTAGCTTATTTAATAGTTAGCTAAAGTATCTTGAAAGTGCCTGTTGCTTAAACACATCAAAAATCCAAAAAGGTAAGTATATTGGAAATAGAAAAAAAGCCCCTCTATAATACATGGTATAAGGATATATAGACAGTAGGCTGAACTATTTAAGCAAGCAATGTATAAATAAGAATTATGAAAATAAGATACAAAGAAAGGATTGTTTTATTAGAATAACCTCCTTTCCAATGTTGCTGAAAAGAAGACAATGAAAAAAAAAAACCCATCACAGTAAGTGTGAAAAAGCAGTATTTAAACATTGAACGGCAGCCATGGTGCCCAGATATTATAGAAATTAAACAACACATGTAAGACAGACTGCAAAGCAATAAGGGCTTTCCTCCATGGCAGGATTAGTCTGATTTGGATTGCTGGAGAAACGTGAGCCTCTGGGGAGAGCAACCCGGATAAGAAAACCTGGACTGAGAGGCAACTGCCCCAGTTCAGTGAGCCGTTTCCAGCAGATCCATCATTTGGTGCTGGCAAGCGCAACTACTCTGAACCAAATGCCCCATCTGCACTTCATCCGAGCTCCCAACTAAGAGACCAAGTATTTGCATGGAATATAAACTCTGAGAAAATGGTATTTCAGGCTTATAGAAAGCAATAGTTAGCACTATTGAGCAGCTGTGAGCGCACACATGTACATACAGAGAGATATATGCGTATGTGCTGGCTGTACAGTCACTTTGACTAGGAGTCCGTCCCCATCTCACATGGTGGGTGGCATTCCCAGAAGGATGTAGAGCAGTGCCACTGCCGGCTGCTGATCCGCACGCCAGCTCATATAACCAGTAACAGGAGTTTGCTTTTTCTACCTGGGAGCAAAGAAATCAATAAGCCATAAGAAATGAGAGCAACGCTAGAAACGACAAAGTTGGAAGTTGAGAAATGCAGGCGCTAGCCCATGGGAGTCGCTGGTGGGCAGGGGCAGATGGGGCCTCCTACGGGACTTCTGCTCATTATTATTTGCGTTTACGACAGCAGATGGCAGTCGTGTCTTTAGTACCGCAGCAGCTGGAGCCTACACTGTGTGGAAATACTGCACAACAGCATGTTCAGACAAGCATCTGTGACCCTTTCCTGGTGCCAGCCGTTGTTGTTCACGTTGGCTGCTTCTCAGGCACTTTTGTACACAGTGTCTTCTGCGCTGAAAGGCTCAGCAGAGCTCCCCCCCCACCACCTCCCCCTGAGCCTTCCGGGAGGAGATCTTGCCACAGAATGCTGCTGAGAGATAAGTAAACAACAAAAAGAGCATACCAGAGGTTTATCTATTTTACTGAAAGTATTCAAGGCTCTTCATAATCATACGTGCCTGTGAAGCTGAGAAATGTGTGTTTGCCACATGCGGTTGCAGATGGTTGTGGCATCTGAAGCAGATCAAATGGATTGTACGTTTTCTCATACCGCTCTGGAGCCAAAAAATCTTCTTTTCAAACGCTTTGAGAAATATTTGGATTTATTTCCCAAACAGTGCTGAGAGCCTGATTTGAAGATCTAATTCATTTTTTGGGGCATTTCTGAAAGTTAGGCTCACAGCTGCTCTTACAGGTCTCTAGCATATTACACATGAAAATAAAAACAATATAATAGGCTGCCAAATGAAAGCAACCTAGAACAGTTTCTTGAGAGTCTGTTCCTCTACCTATTGCACCTCCTCATCTCATCCTGTCCCTCCCTTGAAGACACTCATGCCCAGATTATCAAGTGCCCCCCCCCCGCCCCCCCAAGATCAACAAATCCAATCTCTTTTGCATATTATCAGGGAACAAGCTCCAGAATCAAGGGCACAACAAAACCTGCACCTCTTTATTAGATCAGAGTTACCTTAAATGTTTCCCTTGCTTATGTTTGGCTAACATAGCAAAGTTCAATGCAAAACCACATAGAAGGGGAAGTTCATTTTATTTTAAACTGATTTAATGCATACTTTCTCTCACTGCTTTCTTGTGCATGAGGATGGAGATGCATGTGGCCATGTAGCCTCGACAGGACTTTCTGTGGTACAAGCCAGGAGCCAAGGGTTACCCAGCACAGGTAGTGCCTTTACTGACTGGGTGCTGTCCCTAAACATGGCACACACCTGGATAATGATAACAGGGTCCATCAACAGTCCCAAACAAGGCAAAGTTCATGAATCAGGTCCAGAGGCCATCCAGGAGTAGCAGGAGATGGGACCAGAGGCAAGGCTTGAAACAAGGCTGCAGCGTAAGTACAAGGTCCATCCAGGAGATGGGGCTGAAGACAAAGCTACAGCATAGGTCCATGGTCCACCTCGGAGACATGGCTGGAGACGAGCTACCTCCAGTATAGATCTGAGGCTCATCTAGGAATCAGGGATGGAGAAAAACTACCTCCAACATAAGTCTGAGATCAACCCAGGAGGCAGCCCTTGGTTTTCCAGACGCAGGTGCCTTCAGAATCTGCGCATAACATTCCTTTGCCCCTTCCTGTTGTTTCTTGATGCTTTCACTCTTGTACATTGTCATTCATACCTCACCGATATCAACCTTAATCTATCTATGTCAAATTCCTATGGGCGCACCATCACGTTAGAGGAGAAGTCTTTCCTGGTGGCCAGGTTGTAAACAATTCAATGCAACCCAACACTTCAGTCATCATCAGGAAGCTAATTAAAAGCTATTGCAGACTGAAGACAGCAGCATAAGATGTTACCTATGTGAAACAGAATGTAGCAAACAGGCTGCTACCTCCTACATGAGCTCCGTCTTTTGGTTGTAGCCCACATACTGAGCACTTCACAGTAGTGTAATCTCACACACAATTTTCTCAGCATGGTTCTCTGCAGTGATAAGCTGTATTTACCATGCAGTTAGCATAGGCAAAAATTGAGAGTATTATATTTAAAACTAATAAAATTAATTCTTGATTATCATCTTCTGGTAAGTCTGGCTTTGTGCAGTGTGCCGAGCCTCAGTGCAGGGATTGTGGACTTAGAAATAAAGAACATAAGGACATTTGGAGAAATGTAGTTAATGTAGTTTCAGTTAAGCAAATGTAAGGGTACATTCATTCCAATACACTCTCAGCAAATCATTTGGCTTCATATGTTTAAGCTTTTATGCAATCACTTGTTAGCTAAACTCATTTCAACCTCCATTCTGCAGATTTATCTCAGATTTCTTAGAAGGAGGTTGTAATTTGTGGAGCATATTGTACTCGTTTGGTGTAACTTTACGAAATAAAAAATGTGCGGCATTGTAATGAATGATACTATAATTTCTGACTTTTCTTCTACAAAACTATCTTATTAACAGTTCTACACTGAAATAGACCACCACTTTATCCCTGGCACAAAAATTTAAGGGAAAAGCAATCCATTTTGTCAGAACATACCTTGGTAAATCTAATTCCATTCCAACAAATGAGCAGTGCAAAGAGGATTGGAGCTTACCATGAAATACCGAAATAAAGGTCAGATTTGTAGCAAGCATAAATCAACATTCTTGCATGGCTTAAGTGGATTTATGCCCATTTATACTAGGCAAGAATCTAGCTTATTACCACTGGATGAACTACAAATAGAATGCCAACCAGGAGTTTGAGTTTTAACACTTATTTCCTTAACATGTTAACTTAAATCAGATTCTAAATATTTTGAAGACTTTTTGTTCACCATAACTGAGGAGGAAGTTGCTCTGTAAGTTGGCTTTTCAATCAGGGTCTGTGCAGTGTTATTAAACAGCTTGAGCAGAATGAATTGTTGTCAGCTTTTCCAATCCATACATTTGAGGCTTTGAAATGTAGCCTTTAGGGCAACATAAATAACACAAAATCAGTTGATTGATTGTCCAAGGTTGTGATGATTTGGTGGTGCTCAGCAGGAGGTGATTTGGTGTTATAAACTCATTCCCCTTTGAAGCGCTCTCCTCCAGATAGTGCCGTGTGGATATTTAAAAAGCATGCAGCACACAGAAATTGAGCAAAGTGCAGTACAGGGAGGAGCGAACCCATGCTAGGATCTGTGCAGAATTGCAGGAGAGCCTGAATAATCATCTCACAGGGTTTTACATTTGACAGGTTGCAACAAGCTTTTCTTGGAGCAAGCATCCCACAAGCGTTTGCAGATGGCCTACACCAGCGCAGCTGCTGAGAGAAGAAACCTCTGCTCTGCCTGCACTGCTGGCTTTTCCATCGCCCCCTTATTTGTGCTGGCATCAGGATGTGTACAATTGCACAATGAAGCCGACCGGGAATCATTCGGCTGGAAGCAAACCTAACAACAACAACAAGTTAGTTCCCCTAAGGCCATGGCTTTCAGCAGTGCAGCCAGACTGTTGTTCATTGAACTCTGCTCTCCCAGAGGGCTGGAGAAAAAGGTTAAGGTCACTGCTCTGCAGAAGGACGGCTACTTGCCATTTTCCCAGTTAAATGGGCTCAAGTGCCTGGGACAATGGGTTCCAGTCCTGAAACATGATTCCTTGGCCCTCAGCAGAGCTGAAGATGGTGGGGGGGAGGGGACATGAAGGAGAGAAACCTGGGCCATGGGGAATGTCCTTATTGGGCAAAAACTGGGGACCTCATAGATCAAGCATTTCATCTACGGGATCTCTGCCTTGAGACCAGCCAGAGTCCGGCAAAGTCAGATTTGGTTTGTGAAACCCAAAAACTGCTCACAGATTTTTTTTCCCCTGGGTATCAACCGATGAATAATGAATGCTTTTATGCTGTGCCATTCTCTCCATTTCCTGTTACTAAAGTTGTCTGACTTAGGTTTTCTCCTCTCAGCTTGGTGTCTGTATCCAGATCCTACAGCAAAGTCAAAATCCTGGGTATCATTCACTAGCACAGAAAGTGAAAAATTCCAGTGTTTACTGCATATGGCTAAGAAGAGTGAACAAGACCTCTAAAAAACCACCATTATTTGAACAGAAAGATCACTTTTAACTAGCAAATGTGTTCAAAAGTATTTTTACTGAAGCATTTGAAAAAACTTGCATATTTAGGAGCAGAATAGCCTAGTTGCAGAATTGTGCTATTATACCTCAGAAACTTCAAGGCAGGTCTGTGGCTGGAAGGGAAACTGTGCGGAGAAGCAGCAGACACTGCAAGAAGCTGTGTTGATGATTAAGCAGGTACACCCTCCCGGGAATCCATTGCCTGATCTGTCTTTCAGATGAATTGCAAAACAGAGGCCACTTCCACTTACAGATATGAAATATCTCTTAGTATTTCCCACGATCACTGGAGTTTTAGCCTGCATGTCTGTCTTAGCTAAATGCTGTTCTTAGTAATTCTGTCTCCCTTGGCAGTTTTCAGTCCAGTTAGTTAAATAAATCATCATTTCCTGCCTCAAATGTCAACTATTGTGGCCCAGGGTTCCCTAAGAGTCTCACTGCCTTTAGATCAGCTGCTTCACAATCTGAGCACATTCTCCTCCTTCTTGAAAGTATTTTCTCCGTTTTTTTACATGAGGACTTCCCCTGTACATGAAATCCAGGCTTTAACAGTAAAGATAATAGGCAAGTCATTTTCTTTAGCATCAGAGGGACTGTGGGAAACAGTGCAGCTACAGCACTGAATTGTTGACTCAGCAAGATTCAGTTCATGTCACTCAAAGGAGACGTCCTTTGGTTGGGGTTTCAAATGCTTGAGGGGCATTGCAAAGTTATGAGTCGAGACCTGTACTCTTTTATTGGTAGTCAGGGGCCTCCACGGTGTTACATCTTCTTTGGCCTGTGTTCCCAGGATGCCTCCCTGTGTGGGTTTCTGCGCTTCTGCTTTTTGGTAAACAACCCCGAGAACTTCTGAAGATATCTT
The DNA here is from genome assembly GCA_013396915.1 of Stercorarius parasiticus. Classification (NCBI taxonomy): domain Eukaryota; kingdom Metazoa; phylum Chordata; class Aves; order Charadriiformes; family Stercorariidae; genus Stercorarius; species Stercorarius parasiticus. Next base: position 275,819 of record VWZL01003004.1, on the reverse strand, counting down.
TGGACTTTCCTCTACAGGTGAGGAGGTCAGGGGTCCTTTATCAGGCAAACTGCTGACCCAACAACAAGGTGCAAATAGCTGCAGATTTTAAGGCTGCAGGTACAATTTTAACTCTTTCCTGAGAATTAATGCTGGGGGTAACCATCTCATATGCATTGCTAATGCTACTTAGCATTCGCTTAATAAATGCCACTTCCTCCTGAAGGTGCTGCTGCATTTGAGCAGTGGAACGATGGATACTGATCCTCATTGGGTCCAGTGTTAGAGAAATGCAGTGCCCGACATAGACTTTTCACTCTTAAGAAACCTCCTGATTCACTTGTTCAGTAGTGGATGGTTTAGCTGGCCTGCAGGTCCCCGCCTCCAGCCAGTCTCCCCTTTTCCATTCAGATCCACACAACACTCCTGCTGGGAGCAAAGGCCACAGGTTTGTTTGCGTGTTTTGAAACATGATATAAGCAGGCAGTATTAGTTAGAACACTGACGGTGACTCTTATCTAATGCAATGGTAACATTGCACTCCGGAAGCAGTAATATCTCTATTTTAAACAGGGGAATGCTTGACTCTTGAACATTTTTCCAAATACACAGATACATGAAGATCCCAGGCAAAGGCTCCCGTATGGAGGGACCTGCAGAGCATTTAGGGCCCTGGCTATAAAGCTGGGCAGCTCTCCACCTTTGTGGTAAGGTAAGGTAAGGTGTTCTCTTTCTCTCAGAGAAATCACCAGGCTTGGGTATTATAAGAATGGCCTCTGCCTGCTACTTATCTCCAGGTCCTTTATATGCGAATGGCTTTTGTGACAATTGCAGTGCAGACAAATTGTGATGACTTGTTTATACAGTCACACATTCAAAATTAAAGGTCAAATCCCAAGGTCCTTAGTGAGGCAAAGCTCTTGGCCAAGTCCGTGTTTCACAACATAGGCCACATTGGGTAACCAGTTTGTCGGTGGAAGACCTCACTGATTTCTCTAGAGTTATCCGAATAGTACCTGGCTTAAAACTTATCATTGTCGAGGCCCCTGTCAAGTGCAAAAAAGACGACCTTCCTGATATCTGCTCAGTATAAACTCTTGTCACAAAATTTTCTCAAAGTCTACACAAAAGAGCAAGCCACTGGGTCTTCTAATTTATGCGTTTTGTACCCAAAGCAGCAAGAACCTCCTGATGTGCAGAGCAGAGAAATTAACAGGGCCGAGGAGCTCTCTGGTGCTGGCCATGCCCTCTCCCGCCCTGCTCAGCAGCACTAGTCGGGAAGGGAGCTGTTGTTTCTTTGCTGATCTCTAGAAGAATTTGGTTTTCTCTACCTCACCCTAGCTGTCTTCAATTTTATGTCACCTCTTGGCAGTTGTCATATAATACGTGAGCTGCTGTGATAGTAAAGAAAACAAACCCCAGTAGTGGCAGCATCTTTCTTTCCAAGTTTGAGTGTTTACAGAAAGCTTGCTGCTTCTTGAATCTTCTGTGTCAAAAAAACCCACCAAACCCCACTTAGAAGCCCTATCACTTTTGCAGTGTAGGGGAAAATATTCGAGGCAAACATGTCTATGTAAATGCTGACATTGCTGTATAAATGAATGTTATCAAATCAAAACTTGGTACCAGTTTTACTGGCATTAAAGTTCAAATCTGTGTAGTTTGGGAGCCTCTGCTTGAGAAGTACCTGTAAATACTTAGGGAAATGATTTATCTTTATTTGGAATAAAAGCAAAAGTTTACAACCTGGCTTTATGGCACAGAAATCTGGTTCTGGAGCTACAACTGGGGTGTGGAATTGCTCTTGAGAATTCTTCTCATTCATCTAGTTACCTGAAATTTGGGTGAGAAAATCTCTTTCAACTAAGCTGGACCATGTCCAAGCCTTTGCTGATAACGCCCGGGGAAAATTCACAACTCTGACATTTAACGAGCACAACTGGTGGCTCTGAGGAGTTTGACTAGCTGCCAAATTGATATGTCTGTGGATCCCATCAGTGACTGTTATATCTCATTTGTATTTTTTTTTTTCTGATCTCTGTTAAATTGATTTTTTGCCAGTTTGTTTGGCAATCTTGCTGAAGCACTGCAAAGTGGACATGAGATAGGAACAATGCTAAGCAACTGGATGTAAAAAGGCTGGAGCAATAAGAAAGTGTATTTGTTTTTCGCTGTTTAAACACAATTTACCAGCTGGGAAACTGTCTTGCAGGTTATACTGCAGTTCCATTAAACTAATCCAGAGCACAAACACATCACACAATGTGTTCTTACAAACGCACCTCGTGCAAATATCCCCTGCCTGCAGGAAGTGATAGGGCAGGAATGGCTTAGCCAACAGTCGCTGGAGACACAGACAGGAGCGAAGGGCTGTCTGGGAGAAATGGGATATTATGTCAGATATGTCATATCTAGGTAAGGCTACATTTTCCCCAGTGTGAGGGATTTCCATCCACCTATCAGCAGCTGCTCTGAGATCCTGTGGGATCACTGGAACACTGGCAGAGCCAGGACCACAGCCAGGATGAAGAGAGAGATGGGAAAAGTGCCAGGAAAGCAGGGACGAAGAAAGGACGTCAACCTGCAGTATTGCATGAATGCCAAATTTGTGCCATAAGCACAAAATTAAAGACCCTAAACACAAAATTAAGACCCTAAATATAGGCAGTTAGAAAAATAAAGTCCTGCCATGCTGGATCATGACAGATATTGCATTGCTCACTTCTTGAGTTGCAGAGCCTGCCCCTTCTTGTGATATTTGCCCTGCCAAAAGCGGCAGCCTGCCAGACGCTGTTGCCCCCCTGTGCTCCCCTCCCTCAGCCAAGAAATTTCTGATTCTCCCCCAGTGATGAGGAGGATGGTGACTGTCAGAGAGGAAGGAAACACAGGCTACCTGCTGCACTGCCATTGATTTTACCAATGAAGTTACTTGGAAAAGTAACTTCAGGTAAGCACCACTTGAAAAAACCGAGAGAAGACCATTAATGGCAGAGATCTCTGCTGCATCCCCTCCCTACTAGCTGGCATCCTTCCAGCTTATAAATATTGCCTTTCCTTGCACAGCCTCAAACCCTTTATGCTTTTCCTGTGAAAGCCTCTTCTTTTCCTGATCTGTGAAAGCAAACACGCCAAGCAGAACAGCATAAATTGCGTCACTAGGTGGGATAATGTCACCTCTGCTTGCCAATCATGAAACTGCTCCTAGTTGCAATATCAAAAAGTAGCTTCTGAGGCAGTGGGTCCCATTAATTGGCCCTGCTTTGGCCTCTCCCATGTCTACTTTGACACATGTGCAAGATTAAACACCTCCACTCCCACAATTTTAGCCCTTTCCTGACTTCCTCCAGCCTTATCCCCACCTCTTGTAGCTGTTCTGTCCTTCTTGGCCCAGCACTGCACCAGGCCACCTCTTCATCTCAGTTACTGAGAGGAGAGTGGCAGGGAGTGGGCAAAACATTGGCTCTGCCACTGCCAGGTGAGCAGGAGATGTCGCAGGCTACTCGCTGAGCGGCTCCTGGGGCAGTGATGCACTGCCCTCTGCTCGGGGTGCCCACTGCAGACCTCACCGGGATCTCCTCTCACCCACCAAGGTGGGCCAAACCCTGTATAACAGAGGCCATCATTGAGTTAATAGGTCTTCTTCAGAGATGTTTTATACTTGATGGTCTGAAAATTTTAAGGATAAAAACATCCACAGCCCGCTATTGGAAAGGAGAATATTTTTACTTTGCTGTGTAAGATTTATTTCTAGGCTTGTGACTTTGCAAATCCAAATCACATCATTCTGGTTCCCGTCACACCCTTTTCTTTCTTTTCTGTCTTGGTTTTAGAGACTGCTATTTTAATAACTGTTTACAGTTGAAATCAATGCCATGCAACACTGAAAAGGCTGAAATCCCAGCTTTCCCAAGGGAAAACATTCCCCCACCCATCCCTATGGGACAGGGCAGCATTCAGCCATGTATCTGTTCAGCAGCTCAGGATGCCTCTTCGATATACTGTTTACATCTTGTCTCCTTCCCCATGTTACTCTGGACATGGCAATTCACAACCGCAGCAAGTTTACGTGCCTCCAAATGCACTGATCTGCCTACGTATAGGGGCTTCAAAGAGCTGAGGTACAGGGGAATGTGGCGATCAAACACTGGCGTATGTATGTTGTTATTGCGGTCTATTTTTAGCAGCTGTGGTCACTGCATATTGCAACCTTAAGTCACCTCTGAACTTATTGTCACAAAAATGAAACTGAAAAACAAATTAATTGGATCCGCAGACTGGCCAAAAAGGAATCGTGTCTCAATATTTATAGAACAAATAAACATAAACAACTGTAAAAATGTCTTTTTTTTCTCTTTGGTTAAACATAGACCTCCTCCGCTGCTGATCTTTTGGCTGTATAGTAAATGTCCCAGTGTTCGTGCTGTGAATAATTGTCGCAGGAACTTTGTGGTTTTTTTAGGTCAGTGCCACAAAAATATTATGGCTATTACGAAGTGCAAGGGCAGACTGCCAGGTTTTGCACCTATTCTTTTGGGCCTGAACCTTTTTTTCACTTAAATAATTTTTACATTAGTGTACCTGTGCTGAAATGAGTTGCTTGAGCATAGTTGCTCCTGATTTGCATCAGTGAAAGTCAGAACAGCATCAGTCCGCTCACACCCCCCTTTCTTGGACAGTTTGAAAGAGAGTCAACCCAAATCAACATATTTCTCTGGCTGGTGGAGCGGTACGGTTTCTCATCTCACACAGGTTGATTTGTTAGCTTTGTTCTCCCCTGTCTGTGCACGCAGAGGGGCTTTTTCACACATTTGCTACTTGATTTTTTGTTTTCTCATGCCCAATCTGTCTGACTGCCTTTGCTTTTCTGTTACTGTTTCTCAAAATGGCTCCAACAACCCTCTTTTGCTATCTCAGAGGAAAGGCACAATTGCATTATTGTACTGGGTGAATGCATTTTCTCATACATGTAGCTGAATGGGAGATTATTTAAGTATTTTAAACACTTTCCTAACTGGAATAATGACATGCTAGGAATGGTAGTGTGAGGAGAATTTATATTCAGACTCCCGAATTTCAGTGAATGAGTAATCAACACTCCGTCACTTCCTATAAGGTTAAAAAATTTTTTAAGCAAATGGTTACTGTAAAAACACCATTTCACTGTATTAAAACAAACAAACGGAAAACCAAGAATAGGTTTTTCTGGTGATCTTTAGATCACGTGAAAGCTTTGTGGACCCCTTTGCAAAGGAGAAGCTGACTTGAAACGTTGACGGCTGGCTGGCGCCGCAGGGCTCCCCACCAGCCCCTGCCCTGTGTGCCCATCACAGCCATCCTGTCTCTCCTCACCTTGTGCTATCCTGGTGCTGGCGTCAACACCAGCGCTCAAAAAACCATGCTCTGGGCCAGATCAGGGGGGTGATTTGGGTTAAAAAATAACCCAGGAAAATATGTTTGTTTGTCTCTGTGTGTGCATGTTTGAAAGCAGGCTCGGTTTCCACGTGTGGTTCATGGAAAGGCTGTACCAAGGTCTGTGCTGGCACGAGGGCAGGCAGGAGCAAGGGGGGAAGTGAAGCAACCCCAGGAGCTGGGAAGGAAAATATTGCTAACTGATATTGCTGCCAAATATTGTATCTTCTGAAGCCGCTGCCTTAGACCAGGCCAGTTGAATTAGTGCCTGTAGCCTGCACTTTAGCAAGGCTCTCCCATCTTTAAATCTTTGCTAACAGCCTTATTCTTGTCAACAGGTTGGCCATTCTCTAGGTTAGTTTATTGCTATAAAGTCAATTATATGCAGTTATTCAAAAGTCAGTGTGTAGCAGTCTAATCTAATCTAATCTATTCTAATAATTCTTCTATACAAAATCTCATTTTCCTGTCATCATATTCACAATAATTACATCAACGCTTTTGATCATCTAACTAAAAAAGCCTTTAAGCAGTTCTGAGCAATTAAGCTTTGTTGCCACTATGGTCTTTTGCATCCTCCAGCACTATGGGGTTTTTTTTAATTGTTTCTTTTCTGCAAATTGTTTCTGTAATTAATTTCATTGGGCTTGATCTGAAGCCCATGGAGGTGAACGCACAGACTTTCATTAACTTGAATAGGATGCAGATCAGACCTCCTGTAAATGCTTTAGTAGGCACAGGTCAAGGACTTGAAAGGAAGAGCACCTGTTTTACTGTGTGTTTCTATTATTATTTCAGCTAGCTTCATCAGACTAATGATACTGATGCAGAAATGCAAACTCTTGTAGGCACAACACCAGAAAGTAAAAGTCTATACTACATTTTTTTACAACAGTACTTAGAAATGCCAACCATAGCACAGGTTGCACTGTGGCTCACTCATGCATCCAGCAAGAGACGGAAGGTGAGAGACAAACAGGCAGTTTGTGACAGAACTGAGACTTAAATCCAGACAATGTAAGTGCAAGTTTAGTGTCTGTCCCCCTCCCCGCCCCCAGCTATGCCTCTCAGCCTGCTGAGGTGCCACAGCACATGCACCTGTACAAATGCAATATTATCTAATAATTTCCTTGTCTGATAATGTTACAGGAGGGAGAACATTAATCCAAAAGGAAGGGCTGACCCTTGGGTGTTTCTATCAACCCCAGTGCTGCTTGCTTGCACAGCAGCAATTATGGACTCTGTCACTGACAGCACTGAATAAGTCTTTCCAGTGTCTCCCTGATAAGAAGACTCTTTGCAAGAGATCCTGCTTACTTGGCTCACAGGGCTCAAGGTTTCCAAATCCTTTTGCCATTCCATTTTTTAGCATTATCAGATGCACTGCAGCATCCAGACTTGGAGGAGAGGCTTGAGCTGAAGGGACTTTTGCTGCTGCATTGATATGGTCCTGCTAGAAAGCAGCCATCCATGACTGAGTGTAGTAAAAACACAAAAATTCCAGCTCAAGTTGAAGCAAATCCTTGTTCCCATTAATTACTCAAAACAAAACATTGGTGTTAGTGCACTGTCCCTGCTGGACAGTATATCATACTCTCACGTAACTACAAAGTTAGCCTTAACTGATAAAAGAGCTGTGCTTTTTCACAGCAGCAGCATGAACACACGTGAGTTATCATGAGATGAAAAGCAGGCACTTAGTAGTGTACCCTGAAGTCAGCAGTTCTGGACAGACTTATGAGCTGATCTCAGCACGTTTACTTCACAGCAAAACCACATTGTCGCCTTCTGACTGTTTCCACCTCAGGAAAACAGATGAATGTTAACTATCCAGAAGTTTTAAAAACTAAAAAAGCTTTAAAAAATTTTTAAAACCTATTTTTAGCAGTGAAGATAAGTTTCAAATCTCTTTAAGCTTCTCAAGCACTTGTAATTCACCTCTTGATCTAAATCCAGATTCAGTCATTTATGCTGGATTTATTGTCTGTTACGCTTTGGCCACTTGCTGACTCTGTCTCAGAGTCTACGTGAACTCTGGTGACAAACAGAGCTTCCTATGTGCCAAACAGGAAAAATTTAAAACTATTTATCTGATATGACAATACTGATAATAGTGCAGAGAAGCACTTTGGACTTCTAAATGGTACACTGATCTTCATTATCGTCTGTTTGCATTTCTTTTGCCCTATGGAAGAAAGATTAGGAGAAAGCCAACTTAGCTCTGTGCTTAGCAGAAATATTGAAGATGATAACTGCAAGGACACATTATTTACTTGATCAATAAGAGTGACTTTGGAGTGCAGTTTAACATGCTTTCTGAATAATTGTCTTAGCATTCAGTTCTTTAGCTAAAAATCTTCAATAGCGTAAATAAAAATTTTAGTTTAACCATCTCTATCTTGCACAAGGTGAGGCACAGGACAAACAAAAGGGCAACTGAGATCACACAGATTGGCTGTGGTCATGTGAGCAAGGTACAACCGTTGTATTCTTTCCTAAAATTAAAAGTGCTTGTTACAATGCAATCTTCTGGTAAGGCAGTCAGATTCAGACACCCCAAGAAGGGAACCACCGGTAACGAGGTTTTTACGTTTCTCAGGGCCTGAAATTATTTTCCAAAGACACCAGTTAACGTCAGCTTTGCCTACTTCAGATCTTATTTCCAATCTTCCTCTGTATTTCACCCACAGGCAAATGTCTGAAGTTTGGACATTTTTTTAAGGTATACCTGTGGAGGAGCTGAAAAAAGTCCCAGATGAGCTTAAAATATTTCCATACTTGCAAGAACAAAAAATAATGATTCAATTACCTCACATCCCCAAGTTCCTGAGACAGAGCCTTTACAAGGGCAACAGGAGCTTGCTGTCTTTCCTCTACCTGGTGCCCCAGGAGTGCGAGGTGGGTCGGGAGGCAGTCTAGCAACCTCGTTGTGCCAGGCTGGTGCTACCGCACTGCTGCTTAACCTAAAATCTCCTCTTGCCTTCACTCTCTGCTCTTGGCAGCTGTGGTAAAGCCTCGGTGCACCGGGTGGAAAGGACTGGCACCAGCACCAGCATCTCCCCTTCCTATCAGGAGACTCATGCCCTCTATTTGCAGCATTTGTCCTCCCTGTGCAGATGTGGGAACCACAAACATTAAAGTACTTTGAAGTCTAATGACTTGTTAGCGTACTGAAATGTTAAAAAAAACCCACTGAGGATGGCAGGGGAAAATCATTGTCTTTGAGGCTGCTATCACAGATATTTATGGTAAAGAAATGCTGGTCCAAATTCAAGGCTATGCCTTGCAGCTTACCAACCTAAAACAGGGGCAAGTGTGGCTGAAAAAGGGAGCTCCTCACAAGTTTGTGTACTGCAGCATCCAGGACACTCATAGACAAAAAAGTGCTATTCCAGGTAAGAGGGCTGGTAACTACCCTAAGCTACTCTCCAGCCTCTCCTTTCCTGATACGTTGGCGCGCTGGTAGTTTCTGAGAGGAGCTGGACATGGATCCTGCCTCTCTTCTCTTTTCCAAACATGCTTCTGATGAGAATGAGCATCTCTGTGGATGGCTGCGTGGGTGAATTTGCTTGTTGAAAACTGTCACTGTGCAGTTCTGTTTGGAGGAGACTGGAGCAACGATGCTGGGAGCAGAAGTTCCCAGGCTGGGGCATGGCATGACCAGCAATGCTGAACTGCACTGCTGGCAAAGTGCCCAGGGCCTGACAGCACGACCAGGAAAAGAGAGAACCCTAAGGGAGAGAAAACAAAACAGACCAAAAATAAATGCGAGTGGAAGGGGCCTGCAAAGGCTCCCTTACATGGGCTGGTAGCTGCTAGCTCATGCCTTTGATCCAGGGGTTCCTGGGGGCACCTGGGGCTCAGAAAGCCCTTTCCACCATTGACTTTTTCCTCTCTGGCAGTCCTGCTTGCTCTGGAGGTAGCGCATTGGCCTTGGACAAGGGGCAGCCTCTGACATCTGGGCTGGGAATTGCCCCTGTGCTCTGGAACAGGGTCTGCACCATAATTCTGCATGCAAGCAGGTGCCTCGTTGCAGTGGCACCATCCCATATGGACTTGCTCGTGGTTCTCCCTGGGCTTCTTGCAGGTTCTTTCCAGATCTGTGGGCTCTGTGGCAAGTGGGATGGGATGGTGAAAAGGCTTGAGAGGTCCAAGAAATCCAGAATGGTCACATGATAATGGAGCATTAAGTTTGTTGGAAAAAGAAAGCCCAGCTGCCTACTTCTGCTGTTTTTACTGGGTCAGTACTGTATTTCTTTGTCCTAAACATGAATTTATTGTTTCAGGACGTGATGAGGCAGTGGGATTTGGGTGCTGAAATTTCAGACAGAGAAGGAAACACTGTGCCTTGTCTTTTCAGCTCTTTATAATTATTTGGCTTTCTGGATCTTCCCTGGGTGAGTCTTCACTTCCTTCTGCCAATTGTATGCGGAAATTAACTACCCTGATTCACATCCTAGATCCTGGCACCTGCTAATTAGGTGTCTGTAAGGGCTGCAAGTGCCCTACGTAGGGCTTCCTGAACTCATCACAGAAAGGCAGTTAAGGATTTCCTCTAGTGCCAAAGTTCACTCAAAAACCTCCCTGCCTCCTTTCTTCACCTCAGGTTGCTCATTTCCCCCCTCCTGGACTTCTCCAGCACTCAGTTTTTTCTTTTCAATTCAGCAGAGTCCCACAAAGAGTTACATGGTCAGAATGATGAAATCAGGAAAGGGGCAGGAATAGCAGGGGGAGAAGTGCCTGTCCTCACTGAGGCTCTCCAAAGGGCTTTTAGGTTTCAGTGATGCCTCTAGGGCTGAAAATACAGGTTGCAAGTGCTTTAGGATTCTCAGGTGGCAGAGTTAGTGTCAAGATTCAGGTGTGATTCTCTAATATTGGGTAGTAATGCATAAATACTTACCATTAAAATGAGGGCTGTGCCACCGGGTCTAGTCTGGAATCAGCACCCACATGCAGGTCTCTTGTGTGACTTTTGCAGTGAGAGGCCTAAAATGCTGCTTTTTTTCCCCTCATGGCTGGCTCACTGGAGCCAAGCATGACCTATTTAGAGTGTGATGAACACAGCTAAGTCCAAACTGTAGGCTCCAAGACAAAGCCATTTTCAGTAAGGACCTTTTTATAGCCCACACATGGGTAAAGAAACTACATTTTGGTTACCCTCATCTCTGCTGGGTTTGAATTAGACTGTGAAAGGCCTGGCAGTCAGGAATGCTGAACACATAGACAGGGGAAAGCCCCACCATTCTGTTGTCCTATTCCTTCAATAACCACACAGTAGCATTTGCTCCCATATCTAAGCTTGGGCAAGACTGTAGAGAACAAAGTAATTTTAAGAAACATCTCCTGAAATCCTTTAGCACTCTCAGATGAACCTGTCTGAGCTGTACAGACTTTTATTGCATACCGTGCAGCTGCCCCTGGTGGGCCACATAATGTCAGGAGGGAGAGACCACACGGTGTTACTTTGGCACTGGTTTTGGTTCCTCTTGAGCTATTTTTGGGGTCTTTCCTGCTGTCTTAACAGCTCTTGTCGTTTCTGCCCGTATCTGTGGAAAAATCAGCTGCTGATTCAGCTGTGGCTCTCTCACGAAGGGGAACCTGAGTTTGGGTTTTGAGGAGGCCAGGCCAGGCCAGCCTCCAGGAGCCTTTCCCTGTTCCCAGGGGAACCCCAGAGCCAAGGACGAAGACGAAGTACAAGTTTTGGTTTCAATTCACTTTTTTAAACTAGTGCCTTTTCAGAAACCAGTTTCCATAGTGACAGGAAACTGTGGCACCATTGTGAAGGTCCAAAAAGCCCAGGGCGGGTGTTAGCCAGAAATTCAGCAGTGCAGCCAGCTCCAGAGCCACCTGCTCCCAGCCTCTGCTGTATTCACAGTGGGACTTTGCTTCAAACGCTTTTCCTGCCCACCAGCCACACTTTTAGCTGCCTGTGGGCTGTACTACCCCTGAGCACTATGCCTTCACTTAATCACAGGTAAAATGATGTATTTCCGAAAAAGGGATACGCTCTCTGGCTTGTGCTTTTTGGTTTGGGTTTAGCTGTATTCAAGCTTACTTTGCTGTAAAGGGAAAAGCCAGATTTGAAGACAGATTTCAACCATTGTTTCCCGATGCAGAGTGGTGTAAAAAACCAAAAAGTGCTCATGATCGTCCAACACGTCAGCAGAGGAGGCCGGCTAAAAGCCCAGGTCCTGTTTAAGTCTTACTTTCTAGAATGTGCCGCCTCCCTTCTTCCTTTTTGCTATTCATCGTATGGAGTACTTCCACCCATGCCTATAATCCAGACCTCCTAAAAGGACCTAGGGGATCTCACACAATCATATTTCTCTTCTGGTCCTTGCCGTAACACATAAGAAGCGTGACAGAGTGGCTCAGAACATCCGCCAGGTTCGGCTCAATGCCAGGCGGTGGAGGTTTGCAATTGATGGGTGCTGCCACTTATTCAAAGTGCTCATTTGCCCTCATCCTTCGATATCTGCTGGATTATGTCGCAGTCTGTAGTATGCAAAGAAGTACAATCACAGCACTCTTACAGGTCAAGTCTTGGCTAAAATTACAGGTACCTGTCAAGTGCTTATGTTACTTGTAGCTTTTAGGTAATGTGCATTACCTAGAGGCAGAGAAAAGTGGGGTTGTGCTATTTGTACATATCTCAGGAACCCTTTCAGTAGGTCTGGCACTTATGTCTTTCCTCAGGAATATCTGAGGCCACGGGTGTCAATGAGGGTCTCTGTGGCCTGTGGAGCCATTCTGTGTGCGCCCTGCTTTTCAGCAGACCCAGCCAACCAGATGAGGACAATGATGCCTGTCCAAGGGGCACAAGGACGTAATGGCCCCAACAGGTACAGCTGTGCGCAGCGATTTCGAAACAGAAAGGAGCCGTGGCATGGAGCTGGCCAAGGCTTTTCTGGCATAGAAGGCAGGGCACCAGCTTGACTCAAGGTGGGCACCAGCTACCTCCTCCAGCCCTAAACCAAGCACTCTCCCTTTCAGTTTTATGATAAACTAGCATTTTTCTTAAATATTTTACAATCACTATTCCCTTCCTACTCCTATTTTTGTCCACATTTCCATGTGACACTTTTGGAGCTGAGAGCACACACAAGAAAACAGTGTGAGATTGGTAAAAAACGTAGTTTTTGTCAGAGAAGAATGTTTTGCGTGTTATTTCCTGTTAAGCCACTGGAAATGCTATACCCAAATAAAAAATTGTCCTCTGGTGCAAGATTTTAACTCAAATGAAAAAGGCCACGTTCTATAGGAAAGAAAGCAGAAAGAGAGGCATATTTGACCAGTTCTGATAACAATATTTCTAATGTAAGGGTAGATGTAGTGCACTAGACTAAGGGTTCATCTGCCCTAAGCCTGACAGCAGCTAACTCCTGTGGAGCCCCAGAAGAGGCCAAGAGGCTACACGTATTTCCTTTGTATATTCCCAGCCTCCATCAATGAGCAGCTCAGGGATTTAATAAGACAGAGGTGAAACTATGTACATATTGCCAGGACAAGCTGAATAAAATAAGAACTGTCTTGAATAAGAATGTATATCTTGGAAAATGAATCATTAGGATTCACCAAAACTCAAAAAGTGCACCACTCTCTTATGATTGTGAGTGAAGGCACTGTCTCAGGGAGGTATTTCCTGCAAGAGACAAAATTTTCCCTTGCTTCCTCGAGACCTTCGAATGACCCTACTGAATTGTTAAAATTCCATTAGAAAGTGGCTGCTGGGAACATGTGCAATAAATAGCTGCTAAGATCAATGGCAGTCTTGCTGATTTAAAATCAATGTATTGCTTGCTGACGGTGCTGGCAGTGTTTCCCTCTGGGAAATGTAACAGTGATTGGCTTTAAATAAACATAGTGGTAAAAAACTTTATCTGAACTCATTAGTGACTCAGACGGATTTTAGAGAAATTCAGAAAATGCCCACAGACAAGACTTTGAGGTGATCAGTGACTTTGGATACTGCAATCGATGGTGGGCTGCTGGAAAATATCACAGAACGGAGCAGAACTTCTGAAAATGCTCTCTGATAAATAGGTACTTAAGGTACCTAGACCATCCATCGAAAGCCACTGTTCACTTTTGAAAACTTGAGATTAATAGTAACAGGTTACTACAGCTCTAGTGACCACCATGCACCTTTTCCAGGCCAATTCCTTGCTCCCATCCCAACTTCTGGCTGGCCCTTGTCCCGTGTGACACCCATGCATTCATGATGTGTATAAGCCCACCAAAATCTAAAATGCCACCAAAAGTTGGTCTCATCCACCAGCCACCAGCACTTAGCTTTGGGTTGGTCTGGGATCCTCTCCCTCTTCGTCCTTAAAGGTTCTTCCTCATCATGAGTACAACTCTTCTGACAGATGCTCAGCTAGCTTGCTTTAATGAAATGCCCTACCTATATTCTGTTTTGTAATTTAACCATGTAATTGCATCATATTCTTTCCCTACAAATCATCCAATTATGTTTCCCAGGACAAGCCTTCACCTCTTTTGTGCATGTTGTAACACTCCAGCTATTACCATCTCCTAGTTGTAAAGAAGTATATCACTAAATCATTAGTGAATTGATCACTAGATAAATCAGATCTCTTTTTGGTGGGTTTCTAACCTGGGAAATGGGACAATCCTTCTGAGTGAGGAACAGAAATTGTAACTGCATCAGAATTTTTATTTGAGGTAGGCTGTTCTGATTTTTTTAGTTTATTTAACAGCTCCTGTTCAACTCTTCTCAGTTTCATTTAACTTGTTACATGTTCATGCAATAGGTTTAAAGGATAGTACAGAGATATAAAACTATTTTGGGAAACAAACAGGAGGAGTTGGAAGCCACTGTGCAGCTAGAAAGCTACAATCTAATGGCTATCACTGAAACGTGGTGGGACCAGTCACACAACTGGAGCTCTGCAGTTGATGGCTATAAACTGTTCAGAAGGGACAGGCAAGGACGGAGGGGCAGGGAGATTGCCCTCCACGTAAAAAAAATGGATTGACTGCACAGAACTGTCTTTGAAAAAGTGATGAACAGGTTGAGAACTTACGAGTAAAAATTAGGGGGCAAGCCAACAAAGGAAACCTTGTGCTTGGTGTTTACTGTAGGGCACCTGAGCAAGGGGAGCCTGCTGACAAAGCGTTCTTACTTTGACTACAGGAAACATTGCGCTTGCATGTTCTGATCCTGCTAGGGCACTCCAGTCACCCTGGTATCTCCTGGAAAAGTGGCACAGCAAGCTGAAGCAATCCAGGAGACCCCTGGAATGCATTGAGGATAATTTCTTAATCCAGGTGACAGACAGCCTGACCAGAGGAGAAGCATTACTAGACCTGTTGCTTACTAACAAGGATGAACGAATTAGATGACAAGGTTGGTGACAACCTGGGCTGCAGTGACCATACCCTGGTGGAATTCACAGTCTTGAGGGATATCGGCCAAATTAAGAGTTGAGTCAGGACCCTGAATTTTAGGAGAGTAAACTTTAATTTGCTTAAGGAATTACTGGATGGCACCCCCCAGGAAACAGCCCTCAGGGATGAAGGAGCTGAACAGAGCTTGCAGCTCTTTAAGGACATTTTTCTTAAAGCACAAGAGCTCTTGATTCCCATGTGTAAGAAATCAGGAAAGGAAGGCAGGAGACCAATATGGCATAATAAGGACCTCCTGGTGTAAGAAGGCAAAGCACAGACAGTGGAACCAGGAACATGTATTCAGGGAAGAATACAAGGATGCTGCCTGAATGTATAAGGATGGAATCATGAAAGCTAAAGCTTAATTGGAGACGAATTTGGCAATGGATGTGAAAATACTAAGAAGGGCTTCTACAGGTACAATGCTCAGAAAATGAAGATTAAAGAAAACATACCACCAGCACACAGTAAATAAGACAGGAGAAGTAGTGACAACTGACATGGAGAAGGCGGAGGAAGAGGAGGCGGCTTCAGAAAGAGGGCACACGTACCATGTGGCTGATGGTGTGGAACCCTTGGAGGTGGAGCCACCCAAGAACAGGAGGAACTGATGGAAGTGGATCCACTTTCAGCGTAGCTCCCCTGGCACCACTACACCATGCAAGGGCTCCCCTCCCTGACACCACGGCAGTGGTGTCACAGGAGTGCCCAGCATTGCAGGAGTGCCCAGCATCACTGGAGCACCTGCCATTAGCTGGGAGGCCCAGCCTCCACACCTGGCCGTCCTGTGGGCTCACCCATTCCATCTCCCAGCATCAACAATTGTTATGTTGATTGCCACGGGTGGAGTGACCCCTTCTTTCCCATCCCCCATCTCCTCCCCCTATTAAAAAAAAACAGACCACCAATAAACCAAGAAAACAACAGTAAAAATGCTTTCCTCCTCTTTTGTTTGGTACTTTGGCAACTGCACCTGGACTCCTCTGTCCCCTCCTGGTCTCCCCAGTCCAGGAAAGACACTGATGAGTGGGGTGTGAGCCCAGCCCAGGGCCTTCGAGTTGGTATGGGGACAGGGCACATGGCACACAAGGGCAGGCTGAGGAACTGCCTCTGGTCATGAGGGGAGTGAGACACTGGAGCAGGTTGCCCAGAGAAGTTGTGGATGCCCCATCCCTGGAAGTGTTCAAGGTGAGTCTGGCTGGGCCTTTGAGCAACATGAGCTAGTGAAAGATACCTGTTAGCCTCACCTCTGTGCCTGGGAAGATCATGGAACAGATTGTCCTAGAAGCTATGGCACATGGAGGACAGTGAGATGATTTGAGACAGCCAGCATGGCTTTGCCAAGGGCAAGTCTTGCCTGACCAACCTAGTGGCCTTCTACGATGGAGCGACTGCATCAGTGGATAAGGGAAGAGCTATGCATGTCATCTATCTGGACTTCTGTAAGGCCTTTGACAAGGCCCCCCACAACATCCCTCTCTCTAAATTAGACAGATGTGGAGTTGATGGATGGACTATTCAGTGGATAAGGAATGGGCTGGATGGTCGTATCCAGAGAGTAGTGGTTAATGGTTCAGTGTCTGGATGGAGATCGGTGACAAGTGGTGTCTCTCAGGGGTCCATATTGGGACCAGTACTGTTTAATATCTTCATCAACAGCATAGACAGTGGGATTGAGTGCACCCTCAGAAAATGTGCAGATGACTCCAAGCTGAGCGGTGAGGTTGACACACTTGAGGGATGGGATGCCATCCAGAGGGGCCTGGACAAGGGTGAGAAGTGGGACCATGTGAACCTCAGGAGGTTCAACAAGGGCCAAATGCAGGCTCCTGCACCTGGGTCAGGGTAACCCCTGGTATCAAGACAGGCTGGGGGATGAAGAGATTGAGAAAAGAAAAGCTGGACATGAGCTCGCAATGTGCGCTTGCAGCCCAGAAAGCCAACCGTATGCTGGGTGGCATTAAAAGAAGCGTGGCCAGCAGGTCGAGGGAGGTGATTCTGCCCCTCTACTCCACTCTGGTGAGACCCCACCTGGAGTGCTGTGTCCAGCTCTGGGATCCTCAGTACAAGACAGACATGGACGTGTTGGAGCAGGTCCAAAGGAGGGCCACAGAAATGATCTCAGGGCTGGAACACCTCTCTTGTGAAGAAAGGCTGAGAGAGTTGGGGTTGTTTAGCCTGGAGAAGAGAAGGTTCTGGGGAGACCTTATTGCTGCCCTTTAGTATATAAGAAAGATGGAGAGAGACTTTTTACTGAGGCCTGTAGTTATAGGATAAGGGGTAATGTTTTTAAACCGAAAGAAGGTAGATTTAGATTGGTTAGAAGAAAGAAATTGGTCTTTATGATGAGGTTTGTTATGTATAGGTTGTCCAGAGAAGTTGAGGATTCCTCATGATCAGAAGTGTTGAAAGTCAGGATGGATGGGGCTTTGAGCAACCTGACGTAGTGGAAGCTGTCCCTGCCCATTGCAGGGGGGGTTGGACTAGATGATCTTTAAACTTCCCTTCCAACACAAACCATTCTATGATTCTATAAACATTTTAGATTTTATGATTTACTTCCATGCTGTAGAATGGAGAATTTTAAAAAATGGGCAATATTGCTCCTTCCCTATTAATCTTTTAGTAAGATTTTAATGTGCTAGTTTTGATATCTATTAGGATATAAACCAATCACAAACAAGCAAAGTCCCATAATGGACCTGCATTCTGGATCCTGCAGTTATATAGATGCTCATCTCTACAAATAGTAACTTTTCCATATATGTGCACACACACACGTACACACAGCATTTATTAAGCCCAAACAGCAAATTGATTTTATGCCTTTGAAGAAAACTTCCAAATACAAAGCCTATGAATAGATGATGTGTTGCCTTTCTGGCTCCGTAAATAGCCTGAAAAAGTGCTCTCAGGAGGCGTGAATTTGCAGTGTCCCCCCTTTATTTCACTGAGACGTTATTCTGCAGTCTAAATTTAATACTTTATGTTTATTACTGTTATGGCAATTGCCATCATGAGGGAAGGCAAGATACTTTCTGAATTTGTCTAGTCATCAGGAAATAAATCTGTATAGAGAGGGAACCGCACAGTATGCCCTCATGTGCAGGGGGAAACATCAGATTACTTGACGTGGAAAGTACCAGAAACTACTGCAATGACCAGTATGCAAACCACAAATGGGCCTAAATAGAGTTGAATATGACAAAATAGAGAGGCACATGGGATGTATCCTGCAGGATCTGGGTGCACGGGACTCGGAGCAGTCAGCAAAGAGACAACTTGGAGCTACTGCATACATGGTGCCACGGGGCTATGTGCAGTAGATTGAACAACATGGGATCCTTCAGAAAAAAATTGGCTGTGTGGCAACCCTGCTAAAGATGGGACTTCTCTTGCTTGCTTTTTTTTTCCCCCCACACCACAAACATGGCCCAGCAGAATCATTCTCAAGCACAAGCATGCACAGAAGTACTTAATGCTCTGTTTTGCTATTCCCAGCTCCCATAAATTTATGCTCATGTAATTACTGCTCTCTGGTTGCCTACTGATAGCAAGTTAAAAATACCACACACACCCCAAATTAGAACTATTTTCTATTTTTTGTTAAATCCCTGCAGTTGATATAGAACAAAATGTTGTGGTGAGCCACATGAGATCTCTCTTGCCTGCACTGGTCAGGACAGGAGACTGCAACACCACCAGCAAAAAAAAACCCACCAAAAGTGTGGCATGCACAGACCAAGACAAATTTGACTGTGTTATGAAGCCATCAATCCTGTATTCCCTTTGCTTGCTTCATCTGTTGATTGGTATTTCTACAGTGGGAATAGATTTTTGCCAAGACCTATTCTATCAGAGCTTGCATTTAGACAAAACGTAAAATATTTTTGCTCTATCCAGATTCCTAATTTATACTCCAAGGTGCCCCTAACTAAGATTAAATGTAAAATATTTCTGTTATTTAGATAAAATGTAGATAAAATGTAATTCAGATAAAATGTAATTTAAATAAAATGTAAAATGAAATGTAAACCATTTCTGTTCTATCCAATCCCTAATTTATACTCCAAGGTGTCCCTTACTTACAAGGAATTACTTATCGTTAATGTAGCATTTATTTTGATAGTGGAAAAATGGATGTCATCCCGTGAATAATCTTGTGAGTCACGTGAAATTAATCTAGTATTAAATAAACAACAAGAACAAAAAATGTTCACCTTATATTCAAGTTGCAAAATCTTTGTCACAGGAGCCACACCTTTATTAGATACAAATACCATATTTGCCACTAGGACTTCTGAATCTCTATTTTTAAAAGGTTTGTGGAAGGAACTGTCTGGAAATCACAAAAGGTCAACCCCCTCCCAAGCAAAACTAATGAGACTGAGTTTCCCAATGCCTGTTTGAGATGGGAAGGTCAGGACATGCACACAGTTTCCCCTTCACTTCTGATAAGTTTCTTTGACCTAATAACATAGCAAGGAAACACACTCCCAAGTGTTAATGTATTTTGAATGTGTGCATCAAAGATGCAGAGAAATACCTCATTTGTGAGAGCAGGTGAAGTTTCAGCTTCTAACCAGTGAAGACAGATACTGCATTAGAAAAAAAGAATGAATGCAAAACTGCATCCATCCTAATGGATCCTAATCCATCTCCACTTTTGGAGCAGCAGAGACAATACCCGAACAAGCCGCTACCCATTGTGCTGCCTGGCTCATCACTTAAATAAGGCCAGGATAAGCAGATGAAGAGTTTGGCTAAGGACCAAGGAGCAGATTTTTTTTTTTTTTAGGTATTTAAATGCCAAGGCATAATCAAGCTCCCAGAAGGATTTTCAAAAGCAATTAGGAACCCAAGTTCTGAGAGTCCATTGGTCCTTCTGAAAATCCTGTATGGCATCAAATTATCTGCAGCCTTTGACATCTAAATACCTCTGTATCCTTGTGCTGCTCCCACTAGGGACTGTCCCCCTTGATTTCAGCAGGGCAAAGCCTTCACTGGGAAAAGCTGTGAAATTTCTTCCCATTCTCTAGTTCATCTAGTTTCCCCGAAAAATGGGAAAACTTATCCTTCTCTTCTTGCCTTATGAAAATGTTACTGCCCTATGAACTATGCTACCTGAAATTGTAAGAACAGCATTTAATCCCCTGGCCATGGCCACGCGGATCTTTGCTGTACAAAGAACAGTTAGCTTTGATCTGATTGTCGTTTACTTGCCACAGATTTCACTGCAATGCCTCTCTGATCTGATAGTGCAGATTTGCAGTTTCTTTTTTTCAAGTAGAAATCCCTCTTAGATCGGTAAATGACACAAAGGCTGTAGCATCCATCCCAGTCCCATCAGATGATGATGGGCCAAACACTGCCCTCCCTCATGTGTCTCTGTCGATATAAATCGGGTTGCCTGTGTGGGATCTCAGGTTGCCTGTGTGGGATCTCAGGACTGCTGCTCGTATACATTTCATCCTCAGAAACATGATACCAATCTATTGCACAAAGACTGCAAAAGAATTGCAGAGATTTTTTTTTTACTTTATAGAAGAAAATGTTCCCTTGGTGTGATAAATACTGGACATGACTTTTGCTCAGGCTGCAAATAGCAGATTACTTAATCATCTACTATTTAAGTACCTGTTTGTTTTGTTATGAAGTGAAACTTTTGAGCAAGATCATATTACACATCAAGTGGCTTCCTGCATCCTTAAATATTAATCCTCAAGTAAAAACAGATTGAAGGTAGTCCCAGGGTCACTTTAATAAGCCTGAGCTGCGGCGTCCCGCTCTCTAGTATCCCACATTACACGTTCCCCACCCTGTCTTTTTGCCAACACTAACATTTTTGCAGCCTCTGGATGACCTTGGCAGGAGGATGGGGATGGGGAGGTGAGCTGGGAGGGACCCGCTCCTCGGGGGGATACGGGGGCCATCACCAGCCGCTGGGAGCAGGAACAGGGCTGGAAAACACAGGGCAGCCCTGCAGGGAGAGGGTCTGCCAAATGCCTTCAGGTCTTAAGACGGAGGCGATGGAAAGCATTAAAGGGGCAGCTGTGAAAAGAGAGAAGCCCCTTGGAAAGGGGGAAATGGGGGGTGGTGAGGAGTCAAAGTGGAGCAGAAAGGGTGGAAGGCCATAGGGGTCTATGCAAGAAATAGCGATGTGAAAGAAAAGGGCAGGAAGAGGAGAGTGGCAGGCAGGACGGCAAGGGAGGAGAGCGGCCGGGGCTGGGAGTGTACGGCTGCAGGCAGGAGACCAGGCATGCGGGAGGGAGATGCGGAGACGGGAGGGACCTGAGATAGAGCCAGGGTATGGGGTGTGCTACCCCTCGCCTCGTGCCTGGTACGGCCGGCACCGGCAGCTCTGGGCGATGCTGGGGCGGAGGACGCGGCCCGGCCCTGCCCGAGGATGCCCTCGACCCTCCGAGGCGCTGCCGTTGCGGGGCGTTTACCGACAGGCGGGCGGCGCACCCGGCTGCTGGCACCCCTGGCGGGCACCCTCGTTTTGCCGAGCGGCCCGACGCTTTTCTCAGCCAAGAGCCCTCCTCGGTAGAGCTGCAGCGGAGAGGGCACCGCGCCCTGCTCCGGCACGGGGTACTGGGGAGCCCGTTTTCGGNCCCTCTTCTGTGACGTCACCGCTGTCTAAAAAAGCGCCCTGGCGGGCGGGCGGGCGACAGGGCGGGCAGCAGCCGCAGCCGGAGCAGGAGGTGCCCCGCCGCCGACATGGTGTCCCCCGTCACCGTGGTGAGTGCGGGCCGCGCGGCGGGCGGGCGGGGGGCAGCGGGACACGCGATCCCTCCCACGGCCGCCCGCCCCGGACG